>JAIOTZ010000025.1:0-106513 GCA_023374045.1 Limonium bicolor | reverse complement strand
GGTGCTGAAACAGGTGGTCGAGGTCAAAAGTGGCGATCACGTCATCGCTGAAGAGACGCTCCTGCTGGATGGAAATATCCTGATTCTCATAAAACCAGCGCTCCTGCTGAGCTCCTCTGAAACGGGTATGGTCATAGGTAGGGGATGTCTCTCTGCGGCGCCTGCGACGTGGCTGAGAGCCTGATGCCCCAGCCCCAACTACCCCACGGGAACTCCTACGACCCTCCATGGTATGCCTGTGGATTCAACGAGACAAAAGACAATAATTCTGCAGGAATTTTGACAGAGTTTCCCCTAAATTTTCACGAATCCCGTGCTTTCAAACGCACTCCACACCATATAATCAGTCCTAGGATCTATACATATGCAAATTTTAAACATTCCACAAGCTAAAAACGCGAGGAACCACATTTCACACTAAAAACGCACTAAACCAGAACGGACGACTTTTGGCAGTTATAAGCAGTTTTATCCTTCCAAACGAACTTTTCACGTCTTAAAATGCCCTTCTAAAGCTAGTTGGCCATTTTAAACATAAAAAATCAAACTTCGAAAATTTGACCCGAGAACCACCATTGTCGTCTTCTTCCTAGCTCCAAATTTCGTTTTTCTTCATTTCTTCACCAAAATGGACAAATGAGTAGTCAAAATGTAGAGAAAACTTACCCAAATACAATGGTAAAAGAATATTTTGGATTGGAAGCTGAGAGCTGCACGAATCTGGTCTTCGAAAGTCCGCCCCGGACTTGGCTTCGGACGCAAGTTTCTGCCTCTGTAAGTGCTCGAAATGGGGAGATCTTGGTATGGAAATGCTCAGAATTGAAAGAGGAATGTTTTGTGAGCAAAATGGCGGTGGAATGGAGTGATTTGGTCAAGAAACGAGTGAGATATGGAAGAGAGAAGTTGAGGGTTTGAGAATGAAGTTGCTGGAACGAAAATGTTCGAATTTGGGCGAAATCCCGATTTGAATCGGGTTGGGAGGACTACTAAACGAAACGGCGTCGCTTGGAGGTCAAACGGGCGCGTCTGAGTCAACGTCCGGGGCCACGGACGGTGCGTCCGGGGCCACGGACACCCCTTTTTTTTGTTTTTTGTTTGTTTTGTTTGTTTGGAATGCAACGAGGGATTTTTTAAAAAATTGGAAAAAGATACAACTTTAAAGCATACGGGAAACGGCCCTATGAGCTTCTTCCTGCTCAATTCTAGCTTCACCGTCTCTCTTCCTTCTGCATCAATCACTGTCTCGTTCAACCACCCATGAAGTCTTTTGTCCAAACCTTGGGCAGAGATGGACGCTCAGGCCCGGGCGTACTGAATTGCGAATATGTCCCCTTGACCGAGAAGCCCTGCGGACACAGCGCTTGGGCCGGGATGCTTTCCAAATCTTGATCCGGGCGCGAATTGGAACTTGAGCCAAAACTAAACGAATGGTTTTGATGATCCAAAACTAGGCTGGGTAGTGGGCCGATCATATAAGCAAACAAGGCCCACACAAATTCAACATGTCCTCACTAGACGCTTAAATCGAACCGGGTATGGATCGATCCGGAGAGGTGCTTGGGGCGCAGGCCCAGGTCACAACAAAGGAATAGGGCTTGCACGCCATTCTCTTTGGGCTTCCCCACTTTTTCACATCACCTGAAGGTGTGCGTCTACAGTCGGGTCTTTGACTGACCAAACAATGGGCTAGGTAAGGATACTGCCAGGAAAATGCTTGGGGCTAAGGCCCAGGTATTAAGGGGGTGTGGTTAGACGACACCCTCCTCTTTTCCCCCATTTATTCACATCACCTAAAAGGTGTGAGTCCCAGACAGGGGACCCTCAAACGGGTCCCGGGGTGAAATTGGCTCGCGTGGACCCTCGCTCTCATATGATGCAAGGGTGCAAAAATTAAAGTGCGCACATAAATGAACAAGCAACATAGTAAAAGCCATAAATAAACGTTTTCAAGTTAAGCCTCTTTCTTAAAATTAAACAAGTTAAAATTAAGAAGTTGGTCCCCAGAGTCGCCAGTCTGTGAGCCTCGATTTTAAACCCTATCCTATGTTGATTAAAGTTGATTAGGATCTAACCGGGTTTTAGGTCCACTTATAGTCTAAGATTAATAACTATGTCATATAACAATAATTAGTAAAACCTAAGCTAGCTCACTGGAACCTATTATGAGTCGCCACCTAATTTTAACCTAGATCAAATTAGGAAAGGAGAGTTCGGGTTCGGGGGCTCGATATTCGACTTAATTAGGGTTCAATTACTTTCATTACCCCTCCTAGGTCGTTTTTCCTCTACTTGGTTTAATTACGGCTTTTTACAAAGTTGCTTTTTAACCTAAGTGCGCGCTTCTGTTTTTTTGTGTTTTTTAGCATTTTTTGACAGAAAATTAAAGTGGAAATTAAAATTACCTAAACTAGGGTTTCGGAGGCAGAATTAGGTCAAATTTTGTTTCCGTCCGTGGCCACGGACCTAATGTCCGAGACCACGGACCCTAGTTAACCTATATGAAAATAAAAGTCGAATTAAACAGAAAACAGAAAGTTGTAAAGTCCGGGGCCACGGACAGGCCGTCCGTGGGCCCGGACATTATTAGAAAAACCTAAATTTTTAAAATTTAAAAATCTCGCCGCCGTCCGTGGACGTCCGGGCTTACGGACAAGGAGTCCGGGACCCCGGACATGACGTCCGTGGTTGCGGACCGCCCTCGGACAGCGGCGTTAAGGCTGTTCCCGAAGGTGTTTTTGGCTCAAATTTTATGGGTGCGTAGCCTGAAAGATGTACAATGCGTTAGTGATCGAAAGTTCTCAATTTGAATTCGAATTATGCACGAAACTTGGTAAACAAGTTATTGGACAGAAGCTTGAATAAACGGCAATACAGAAGCGTACGAAGGTTAGTTTGAGCCCAAATTTTGAGGCAGGACAGATAATACCGTGGAGAATTAGGGAAGTGGAGTTTCTACCTGTTTTACCTTCGGATTCACAACGTTTCTTCACACCGGGATTCGTCGAGTGCTCCGTTGATGGCAGACCCGAGAGGATTTCGACCCAAGCTTCTGGTGGTTGGTTGTCCTTGCTGTTCTTCACGTTTTGGTGGTGTTTTTGTGGGGTTTTGATGACTATTAATGCTTTGGGGATTGGAAAACGTGTTTAGATGGTGATTTTGGGGGATTTTCGGTATGATTTGGGTGGCCGGGTGTTGGAAAACGTGAGAGAGAGTGAGGAGGCTGTGTTTTCTGACTCTCTAGGGTTCTTGAGCCTATGAGGTTCTGATTTTATCCAAAAACCTATCCCCTTATATAGACTTTCTTAAAGATAAAGAAAATCTAGTAAAAGTAAGATTTTTCGATATTTTAGTTAAGTGACTTCCCAAAGGAATTTTGCTGTGAAATTTTAACCACGTGTCAAGGATGGAAATTATGAATTTTCTGAAGTGGAATCGAATTTTTTAAATGTTGGAATATTTTAAAATTGAATTTCTCATCAGATTCAGTCAGAAATTGCTAGAAAATTATTGGAAATTCGAAAAATCAAAATTCCAACGCCATTATGCTTAGAATGTCACCCTCTATCATGGGTTAAAATATCAAAACATTTCGAGCTGATTTGGGCATCCTTTGGAGGAGAGAGAAAGCTTACAAGAGGTCTTAGGAGCCTTTAAAGATTACCAAAACGCCCCTGAAAGTGACGAAGCTGCTCCCCATGCCATGGAACGTGCCGATCGGGCCGGGATCCCTCACCGCTTGATTAAAATGCCTCTCACAACACCAGTACCTCGTAGACCCTAACCAGGGGGTCAAAATTTTGGGTATAACACCGGCGTTATTGAAATACCCGGGAATTGCAGGTTAGGAATGATATAGTATATAGTTTGATTAATGAGACTGAGGTTAGTATTAGGGTGGCCCAGAGAATTAAG
Source organism: Limonium bicolor (assembly GCA_023374045.1). Lineage (NCBI taxonomy): Eukaryota > Viridiplantae > Streptophyta > Magnoliopsida > Caryophyllales > Plumbaginaceae > Limonium > Limonium bicolor. The sequence goes on along the minus strand of JAIOTZ010000025.1, from coordinate 102,601 downwards.
CGACAACTATTCCCAAATTAATCCTCCTCGTTAAAAGTGTTTACAACTATTTGTAACGTTTTGGCCTTATTCGATCTTAGATATAAATTACGGATAACATACTATTTGGATATTACGTTATCCTCTTAACCTCGTTTTATTTATTTAAGCTCTAAAACACTATTCTAGAATCTTCTTCTCAACTTATTAACTTTAGATACATGGAGTTCGAATTCAATTTGGCTTTCTCCTTGTGGTTATTTAATTTCAAGAGTTCAAATCCCGTTTGACTAATTAACATAATAATTATTATCTCTCCTTATTTTTCCCTCAGCAAATATATTATTAGCATTTTGATTCTTTCTTTTAACGTGATTGTCTTTCTTCTTGTTAAACTTTGAAACCGTTTACAATATATACATCTATTTGTTTCTAAACTACTTCCTTCCAAGCAGATGTTTATTAATTAACTTCCTAATTATTTTATTTCTCATTCTCATCTTGTTACAACGGTTACCCACGTTCTTCTATTTTCAAGTGTGGATTCATGAAGTTAATTATAAGTTCTACACCTTTTGAATATTGGCAAAACTGAATTCTCTTCTAATATTTAATATCTTCTCTCCTTAAAACCTAGACTTTTAAATACTAAATTTATGTTTTCTTTATTGTTTTATGTTGGGCAAAATAGTGGTGAGACTACTCTGCTAACTATGGGCAGTGAACCCAACCTTTGTAGTACAACAAGGTCATATCCACAGAGACTTCGCAACTATCTAATTAATTATCCAGTTTAGTAAATGTACAAGAAGATAAATAAAACTGCATAAAATGTAAATTGGGGGTTTAGCTGGAGGCAAGCTTGATTTGTTTTAGGATTAGTGTAGAAATAATGAACATAGTAAAATAAAGTAAATGGATGGAAAAGGGTATCCTAGGATAGCGGGGGAATTTCCTAAATTACTTAAACAATTTTATAACCCTGTCTCAATTATTTATTGTCTATTGGAGTTAATAATTGTCAGTTACGAACTCTTAGTAATAGCCTCAGCATTTTCCTGCTCAATCCGGAGTGTAAATTCCAAGGTTTATTCCTTTGTGGTACCTTGACTATCTCAAAATCATATGTTGATAGTTACCAAATAAATGCAGTAGTTTGTCACACTAAGCATTTAACAATATTTGCTGAAAGGAATTAAAACAAGTTTAATAAGTGAAATAGGTGATAAATATTTATTTACGTAATATTAGGATCAAACCCCATCCTTGGATACGAGTAAAAATCACTCAGACATTAACAGAAGTAAAAAGAAAGCAGAGATAGCCATTATTTTGGAGACTGCCGGCGGAGACTCGACTGCGATTCGCTTCTGCTCCAGCTCCCTTTTCTTCTCTTCTTTTTATACTGCTTCTGCTTCGTGGTGGAATGAAGAATGAAAATAAAATGGAGAAGTGGGGGATAAGAGGATGGAATGGATCGTAGGTGTGGCAATTGTGGAACGTTAGAACTTTGGATTCAGGAAGGGATGATTTATTTGAGCAGAAAGACTGGGTTTATATAGAGGCAGGGGAAGGTTGAAGATAGAGCTGGAGAGGAGACAGAACTGAGTGGAGAAAGAGCTGGATCACGCGTGAAAGGATTTACAGGATAAGGGAGGGGCCTGATGTTGTTAATGGAGCAATTCGACATATCTGTAGGCGCCGCAAAGGAAGAAGCAATTGGGGAAGACGGTCGGCGAACGAAATCAGTCGCGTTAATTTCTTGATCTGCGTTGCATTTACACACGTCCTTGTTTGTGTCCTTGGATAAATCCTCGGACATCTGTGTTGTGTCCGCCCTTTTCTCTACGGACAAACCACGGTCATGTCTCTGTCCGGCCTTTTTCCGGCCTTTAATCCACGGACGCGGCACGGTTTCTTCTTCTATCTCTTGTCCACCCCTTGTCCGCCCTTATATCCCCAGTTGTGTTGATTTCCTTGCTTCTGTCCGGCCAAATAAGCACGGACGTCACACGGTTGCAAAATTTGCCCTGTCCGCCCTTTGTTACCCGGACAAGACACGGACACAATGCCCACGTCCGGCCTTTGTTATGCGGACAAGACACGGACGAGTTTATTTGACTCGTTTTCTTTTGAGAACTTTGACCGGCTCTACATTCTTCGTTTGGACTCCGTTTTAAGATCCGTTTGCGCATATGCGTTCGTCTCTTTGTCTACTTTGCTCCTAGCTTGGTTTTCCTCATGTTTAACCAATAAATTTGTGAGATAACCAATAAAACATAAACTAGAGGAAAAACATACGATAAGTGAGAAATGAGCAAGAAAAGTGCTAATATAATATATGAAATACACCTATAAAACATGCTCATTTGGACACTTATCACACCCCCACACTTACCTTTTCCTTGTCCTCAAGCAAAACCATGTACCCAAGCAAGTAGGGAATGCTCAATATTAATAAATATTATTATGAAGGGTAGGATAAAGAGGTGAACAGTTCATGATCTTAAACATTTTGAGGAGTGTGATCCATCAACTACTGGTGGCATAGGTGTACTCAGGGTAAAAATAAAAATTAGAGTTTCGGGGTATGATCCGGAGTACTTCAATGCTTCTTGGTTAAGGTGAATTTGAGAACTTTTACCACGGCCAACTTCTCTCAAGAATGGGCATTGAGGAGAAAACAAAAGGAAAAATAGAATTTATGCATTTGTTTCACTTTTGCATGAGAGATGAGAATATAATATGTAAGCATCAAGCTTTTGTATTCAAGAACACTCAACTCTCTTTGTTGGTTACCAATGGTGTCTCGCAAGTCCCTAATTTATTTTATATATATATTTTTTGACAGAGAAGCACCCCTTAGCACTCCCTAAGAAAGAAGACAGAAGGAACCCCTGAGCAATAAAAATCCAACCATTGCAGATCATTTGGTCACACCGCATAAAAATGCTCCTCAAAAGTAATCAAAATTTTAAAATTTGTACCATTTATCCCACAATTCATAACAGTATTTATTCTTAAAGAGAACAACCCACATATAAAGGGTCCATGATATTGAATTTGGACATACGCAAGATAAGCAGAGAGATTAAGTATTTTAAGCACAGAATTTCACCGAAAAGGGCACACTCCCCCATACTTAAATTGAACAATGTCCTCATTGTTCACCAGAAAAACAAGGGAAGGTTTAAGAAGACCTTTTCGGTAAGTAGATAAAATAGAGAGAACATAAAGGTCACAAATAAACATTTAAGCACAGAAACGCTCCTCTGCAGATTTTATTTAAATAAAAGCATAATTAAAAAGACTCGTACTCCCCTGAGATTATTTTTGCTTGCGTTATAGGAGTTCCCCCACACTTGAGCTTCAGCCTCAAGTAGCGTAGCTTGGTTGCGGTGTGGATATGAATTTGCACCTGCATAAGACACTAGAAGCAACCATACTATAAACAGGGTTAAGAGTTAGCAAAAACAAAATTTAAAGAGAACCTGAAAATTAAAAAAAAAACATAAAAGCAAATAAAAGAAAAGTTCATCCGGGTTGCCTCCCGGGAAGCTGCCCTTCTTTAACGTCTTTGGCTAGACGCATGCTTCGTTATCCTGGATCAAAAATATAAGTAGACAACAGCTCTGCCAGGAAAACGAAGTTGGCAGTAATTAAAAGCAAACCACATGGATCAAAACAAAACGTTACTTCGGCAAATATAATAGGAAAATGAATACTCCACAAAACCTGGTGTTTGAGGAGGTACTGCCGGTAGCGTAGTTCTAACAGGAGACCAGGTGTGATTGGCTTTGCTTCCTCAAATTAGAAGATGTAAAAATCCTCCTCTTGTTGTTGAAGCTTATGGTAAGAGCCTTGATTGAAATACCCCTAAATTAATTAAATTAATTTAGGGGATTTCTTTTATTAAACCTTTAATAATACTATTAAATATTAAATTATTATATGGAATTGTGAAATTTGTTTAGGGGTTTTCACCTATTTAAACCTAATTATTATATATTATTATATTGTATTATGAATTTAATAATAAGATTTATAAGTCAATAAATCTTGGAAAAATTTCTAAACACTCCAACTATATTATAAAGATTTTAGGAAGTGTTGGAACATTGTTTTGAAACATAAAAGTCAATATAAAATTCTAGAAACCCTAAAGCTTATTAAGCCTTGCTAGGGTTGACTTTTTGAGAATGGTCAAACTAGGCCATGAAACCTATACCAATAAATAGGTTATGGAAAACCATGAAGATCGATAAAAAGAACGTTAAAACGGATCATCCTAGCCAAAGTTATGATCAAATGAAGTTTAGAGCCAAAATTTTGATAAAGGGCTGACGTGGCATGGCCAGCTGACTCATCACCGCCTCGGTAATCGCGCCCCAACACTTAGACAGATTTATCTCCTATATTTCCGGAACAGAAAATCAGGTTTTGACCTATCTTGTGACCTTCGTAACTTTCTCATCTTAAGGAATTTTTGAGTGCCGTCTTCTTTGTTGTCTTCTCCTACATTCCCTCTAATCAACCATAACTCACACAAACCCTAACTCGTTCTGAATCAACCGTAAAATCGAGTCAAAGTAGCCACCCTGCAAAAACCGTAACTGCAGTTTCAGTTTTTCCCTTCGAAACAGGTAAATTCGACTAGCCATAACTTCTTCGTTTCTCATCCAAATTTCATGTTCTTTAGCTCGTTTTGAAGAGCTCTAATCCCTCTAAAACTTTCATGTTGATGACCTAAGCCAATTCCCAACCGCTTGGAAGAAAACTTTGTCTAAAGTTTCGGATTCATCACAACATAAAATCATAGTTTTCTTTCCAGAAAACGCAAGGTAAACTCGCAACTTCCAGATTCGATTTCTTTCTGTGTAGTGCAAGTTAGGGCGAGTTCTTGCTATCATTGTGTAGAGCTAAGTTTCTTCTTTAGATTAAGCCCTTACACATAGCCTAACTCGATCTGTACTGCAAGATATAGATCCTCAAAGTTGGCCTCGTGAACTGCTCAAAGTTTGAACTTTTCCAGATTTTTGAATTCGAATCCACTCAATTCGCACAACTCCGGTGAGTTTTCTTCAAATTCCTTCAACCATGCTAAACTATGTTACATTATCGGTCAAAACCATGATTTAATTGCATCTATTACGCTTTAGATTGAGGGAATTGTAGAGAATCGAATTCGGAAACCGTTAAGAACGCTAGCTTCGAAACAGAAATCAAAACCCAATGAATACTGCATTATAATTGGGGAAATTGGTGTCATTAGAACCGTAATTTAATTTCGAAACCATAGAAACAAGAATCACTCGATTTCGTTCTGTAGATTGGGAGATATTGAGGATTTAGTACTCGGATTTGATTCCTCTTTCGCGGATGAACTGGGAGTTCAGGGTCCGTCGGATCGTGGTTAAGAGATCTGGACGGTCGAGATTAAAACGTTTTAGATTTAAGGATATTAAAGTTTTATAAATTCTAGTAAATAACCCTAACTTGTTGAGTTAATTTAAATACCTTTCTGAATGTATTTTGACTTGCAATTTTAACCATAGATTCCTTATTTAATCTAGTTTTTTTTTTATGTACATTATTATGGATTTGGAGTTTTTAAACATAAGTTATGATTTTTGCAAGTTACGGGTTTTCTAGAATTATTTGGCTAAATTAAAAAGATATTTTTATGAAATAAAAATTTTATAATATGTTTAAAATGTTATAGTTACTGTATAATAAGTTTGGGAATTTTTGGGAAATAGTAAATGGTTTTAAAAATTGTGTTTATGAGTTTTTCATAAGAATAACTTATAATATATGGTTTTTAATGTAACCAAAAATTAAAGTATGGTTTGTTAATAAACTTTTTAAGCTGGGAAAATATGGAACACTAAATTAACATTTTATAACAGTAAGTTTATAAATGTTTAGGTATTAGTTTTAATAGAAGTGAAATTATTTACATATATGTATATATACATATTTAAGTAGAAACTTATGTAAATCAAGGAATATAATTATTTTTACGTTTTATTTATTATACTATATGGGAGTTAATATTTTTAATTAAACTAAGGAATAAATATATATTTTACGCATATATAAAAAGGGAATAAAAGTAGTAATTTAGAGTAAAGCAAGGAACTAATGAATTAACACTTATAATAACTAAATATTATAAGAGCTAGAATCCTAAGATATAGTAAAAGAAATACTTTATGAAATATACCTGGAATACAGTTTAAGGTTGTAGTAATAAGATAGTTTAAATATAATAAGTTACATAGGGAATGTCTTAGTTAATTTCTAATACAAGTATACTTATATATATTAAATAAATTAGGGAAACACTTTATTTTATAAACCGTATATCGGTTGTAGTTATGCTTAAAAGTTATTAAACATAATTAAATACAATAAAACCACATAAATAATGTTTTGAACAAATCCTAGTATATATAAATATATACACATTAAACATAATAAAATTAAATACCTTATAGGAAATATAATACGAAGGAATTAATAAGTTAAACTAAACCTCTACATAATACTAATAGAAGAGTATTATATGTGGTGGTATTAAATTATAGTTATTGAAATACCCCAAACCTTGATATGTGGTTTAAATACCAAATTATGGTATGTAAAGACTAAAAAGTGCCTTAGTAACATCAGTGAACAATTTAAACATAGTAAAGTGCAATAAAGCACTAAGACACAGTTTGAGCAAAAACATGCTCTAAGCTATGAGTGAACTTGGTTAGGACCCAAAGAGCCTACCAAGACTTGATAACATTTAATTATTATTTAATAAGGCTAAATAAGTCCTTAAGAAACTTTGGTGGACAGTTAAACCAAATAAAACATAAGGTAATACCTTAAAGTCAATATGAGCAAAAATGTGCTCTAAGCTTGGGATAAATGTGTATAAGACCTAATGGTCATACCTATACCTTATAAATATGTTAATGAACATATTAAATCAATTACCAAAGAAAACCAAGCTTGAAAACAAGTTAAAACACAAAATGTGCTTTAAGAAGTCTTAAAGCACGTTTTGAAAAATTGTCTTGTAAATGAGTTTTGAATGGCTAAATGTCCATCATTACTCTTTAATTAACATGTGTACTATATAGTATCACATTTGGGTGGCCATATTAGTGGGAAATCAAAAATTTCACTTCTATGTGCCTTGTTATTGGTGAATAGTGATTTTTATAACTAGTTTGTAACATATAATGTTATAAGTGATTAAGTTGGTCAACAAAGACCAAAACACCCTTCTATTAAAATGGGGGCCGGTTTTTCATGGTGTGAGTCACCAACATGTAAAAGAAATCAAATAAGTAAACTTAAGCTTAAAGTAAAGTACTATTTGCTTTAACTTACAAATATCTTCAAAAGTAAGTTCTATCTTCATTCTTCCTTCCCTTCCTTCATTTCCCACGGTTCCACACTCTCTTCTTCCTCTCTTCTTCTTGTTCTCTCTCGGTGGTACATGATACAACCATGGAAGTTCATCTTTGACCACATGTAAAACCTAGCTCACTTAACCAAATCAAAAACAAACACCACCATTCTCTTAGTTAAGCCAAGCTCTACAATCTTGTCTCTTCAAAACTTCAAAACCTCCATTTCGGTGCCAAGAGAAACCACCATGGGAGGAGCTTGAGCTCATCTTTTCACATATTCTTGTTCTCCTTTGCTTCAAGGTAAGGAAACTCAAAGAAAATCCATGTTTCCTCCATGTTTACATGTTGTCCGAAAATTCACCTCACAATGGTGTATTTATCTTGCTTGTTTTAGCTTCATTTGAATCTTCCAAGGGCTAGGAGGAGTCCTCTCTTGATACTTATTCAAGTTCTCTTCCAATTCCAAGGTAAAACAATTACCTTAATGTGTTAAAACAATATATGTAACTAGGGTTTACAATGAGATGAAGCATAATGCTTGAATACTCATTATGTTGTTTGTATAATGTTTAGAAGTTGACAAACAACCAAACATCCCACCGGTTTGCAAGGAACCAAGAAAGAATTTGTGAGGAAAAAGAGGTAAACAAACTATCTCAATGTAGTTTAAATGCCTTAGGAAAGTGAGCTAGATTTGCTTGATAAAATACCTAAGGAGCCAATGGCAAGTGACCTAGTAAAGTGTTCTCAAGGAGACTAGTAAAAGAACATATGTTTTGGTGTATGTATTTGCAGGTCAAAGGCATTATTTATGTGGGAAATTCAGTGTTTAAGGTTTATGCAATTTAAGGGCCTAAGAGCCATGCATTTAAGGGCCTAAGTGCCAAGCAATTTAAGTTATGCACTATATTGTGATGTAGTGCAAAATGTGTGAAGTTTGTGTATAAAATGTGTTTGATGGATTTTAGGTGTTCTTGAATGAATTAAGGTGAAAACCTAAGTGTTTGGATGTGGGTATATGCTAGAGAAGCTATGGCCAAATTTAGGAAAAATGTGTAAGAAGTTCTAAGTGTTGTAAGTGAGTTTTGGTGAACTAGGAAGTGTTAAAGGTGAATGAATGTATACTTGAGAAGAAAACATGTATTAAGGTGATTTAGAGTGATGCAAGGATTTAGGCATTATCTTGGAAGTTTTAGAAATCTATGGGTGTTCTTAAGATGTATTTAAGTCTTGGAGGAGTTTGTTTAAGGTTTAGGTAATGTTGGTGTTCAAGGAATAAGTGATGTTTAGGTATGGTGTGAAAAAGGAGGTTTAGTTAGTAAGAAAAAGAGTTGAGAGGTGATGATAAGGTGTAGAGGATACACCTTGGTGTTGTGGTCATTATAGGTGAAATGCCACCTAGAAATCATAAGGGGAAAACATTGTAAGTGTTAGGAATTTTGTGGAGATATAAGTAAAGGTTTAAGGAATTAGGAAAAATAGTTTTGTGAGTGTTTAAGGATATCTTAAAGGTGTGTTTGAAGTGCCAAATGATGTTAGAACACATTAAGAGGCCTTAGGAGAAGTTTGGTGAAGATTTGGCAAAGTTTTGGTAAGTTTAGAAGGCGACCGACCCAGGGGCCGACCCAGTTTGTGGGTCGGTCGAGCCTCTGTAAAATGTTAGAAATGTGTTCGGTAATGGTCCGACCCAAAAGGGTGGGTCGGACATGGGTCGGTCGGTCAAGTTTCAAAGGTGGGAAAATGTTCGCACATGGACCGACCCAGAATGGTGGGTCGGACGTGGGTCGGACGGGCATGTTTGTAAGGAAGTAAAAGGGGTCTGTAATGGACCGACCCAGTTGTGGGTCGGTCGGTGGGTCGGTCGGACCAAAAACATGGTTTAAGGTTATGAAATGTTATGTGATGATGGGGATTGGTAGGTAATGATGTTATAAGAATGTTGAGGACATGTTAGGTGAGTTTTAAAGACAATTAAGTGGGTTAAAAGTTGTATTAAAATATGGGAGTAAAACAAGTTAAAAATGTTAAGTTATATAACTAAGTTAACGGGGAAAAGTTAAGCATTGACATTAAATGATCAAGCAAACCCCGATGTTAATGAAAACACGTGTGATGTTAACAGTTGTTCGAGAATTGCTCGAGGAACATAAATGGACAGGATAAGTGGACTCCGGTGACAGGTATGGTTTTCTTGCAACCTGTGTCCTAACGGATTACACCGGCTTGTATGCCAATGTGCTTTTCTGTATGTTTGCCACGTTATGACATAAATCATGAAACGAGTTTACAGTCATTATTGTCATTGTATGTTTACGTGCCGATACCGGTAACCTCTAATGCGCTTGAAGGGCTAGTTAACCGCTATTAGGTAAACGTAAGAGAACGGTATCCGGTAATAACGTTTCCGACTTAAGGAACGTTCTAACCACGGCTATGCGTGAGTTGGTTATGTGATGTTTGTGTGTGATGTTGGTATGTGAATGTATGACTCTCTCTTCCCTTGTGTATGTCTAACAAGACTTAACTCAATGTTTGTGTTTGTTTAATAAAGTTCAAAGTTGAACTTCTAATAAGTGCTAACGGGGGGGAATGAGGAGTCCGGTCTGTTCCGGCCACGCGTGTGAGTATGGGGGTCGTTGTCATAGCAGGTTCGATCCTCTTGTATGTATTGGTTGTTTTCCAATTTGGCTCCCAACCTACCCTTTAGCTTAACCAAGGCTATTACTGACTCACGTCGGGCCACAGGGGCATACTATTGTTATGTTTGTTTCGGTGTGCTTGGATCACTATATCCGGGGCACCTTGTGTTAAGTTAACCGTTCATTTAACGAAACGGTAACGAGTTATGTAACGAGCTTATCATGAGACTGGCAACAATCTCTAGGCTCACCAGCGTGTTAGTGATGTTTGGGTCGGTTCCTAAGAGGACCATTCCCGTTATGTTATATGTTTTGTTGTGATGCAATATTTATTGCGGTGTTATGTTGTGCACATGGAAACGTGCAAAATATTGTTAAGTGTTGTTATGTGGTGTATGTTATATGTTGTAAAAGGTGAAGTGTATGGATCATGGATATGATCCCCAGTTTGTGATAAGAGACGTTTAAGGATAACCCGAATTAAGGGTATGTGTCGTCTATTAAGGAAGTAGCTCCATCAAAGGAGGAGCACTCTAGGGATGGTGATTACCATGAGTGACTCATCGAGTAGGATGTATTATCCGATTATTGAGCCCATCGAGGCGAAATGTTAAGTGTTGTGTGTTTTGTTATGTGATGTGTGTTCGTTGTTACATGTATGATTAAAATATAATCAACCGCATGCTAAGACGACAAGTAGTTGTGCGTGGCCCGGTAGCATGTGGGCTGCGGGATTACCATACCAGCAAAGGTGCTGAGCCCCTTGGGGCCACCCCTTTCTCTTCTTTTCCTATTTCAGGTACGAAGTGCTGGAAGCCGTTCGAGAGTAGGACGGGTAGTCATTGTATATGGGTATTCATTTAAGTGTGTACATACAGTAGGTGTAGTAAGACCGATGTTGTTGTCGGCACCAGTTTACAATTACTCGGTATAGTTGATAAGGTATATGTTGTTGTTGTTGTTGTTAATGTAAAGGAATATCAATGTATAGTCGCTCGGGAATTTAGCCCATCAGACCGGTACATTGTGTATGTATTAGCCTTGTTAGCCGCGTGGGTGGCTAACGGCGTGTAACACCAACAAGTTTAGTAATGTGATGAGGTTGTTCTTCCGCTGCAGTTTGTTGTAAGTATGTTAATGTTGGATGGGGTGTTACAGTTATGTATTAGGCTTAAAGAGTTACCTTTGAATTTCCAAGGTTTATATATAACCATATTGAAATACATGTATAGTATTATTTGTCAATGACCAGGATGTAAATCTTAAATTGGGATTAAGTAATTAATAAGTTGAAACGTAGGAAAGAATTGTGATTGCATAAAATGTTGTACAAATAGATCTTATTCTATAATTAATGATAAACAAATGTAATACGTTTACATCTAGATGTTCTTAATATATAAACCATAATAAAATAAGTAAAATACTTTTACAGCTAAATGTGAGGTGGATTAGTAAGTCTATATTTAATCATTTCTTAACATTTATGGTAGTGAAATATAACTTAATGTTTTAAGATAGAATCATTAAAAGGATTATGATATATTCTATATTAAAAGATGATTTGGAAATTTATCTAAATAATTATCCTTAAGTTTCTTAGAATTAGATAAGCCATATAAAATACATTTATTACCAATATTCAGGATGTGAGTTTACGATTAAGTGAGGTATTTAGTAGTGAGAATTTATATGAAGGTTTATAAATGGGAATTTGATACTTAAAACCTTTGAACCTTTTATTCGATAAAACTAAGTTGCATAAGATATTATATTGATATACTTTACGGTAATGGGGAATAATTAACAATTTCACTTACGAACCAGAATTTAATTCTCTGATAAATTCTACTTTATGTAGATATATTGTCCATCCTAAATACAATAATGGAAATTAATTTATTAGGTTATTCCTTTGAAACCTTAGGTTTTGTAAAACAATTTGAAACGTATTTAAGGCTTAAGTTTAATGAAGTTTAGTACAAAGGATTATGCATAGTCTATAGAGAGAATGTGTGTAAAAATAAAACATTTAGGAAATTAAATGTAAGTAAGGATACATAAAAGGTTATACCAAACACCTTATTGTATAGGTAATAATAAACATATAATATACCCTGTGAATACTAAATGTAAGATTAATTCGTTAAATCTAAGTTAACTATAGTATAGTTATTCAGGATGAGAAGCAATTTAACATCTTATGACAAGTTTACTAGATGGTTGTAATTAAAAGTCATTCTGAACTAAGGATATGATAATTGAGTTTAGTGGCTCAACTAAGCTATAATAAAATGTATCTACAACACTATGATTCCAATATACAAGATGTAGATCTTAATTAAGTTAAGGGAAAGACTTAATCATAACGGGTTATCTAGTAGATATTGTTTGAATACATAATCTTTACATGTGGGATAGTAGTATAGTATTCTGAGATGAGTCCATCGTAGGTCATAATACAATGTTTATTCTAAATTAAGAATAAAGGTATTGAGCTTAAGATTATTATTGAAATTCTTAGATTTAATTATATAATATAAACACATTTATGATATAGAGGTCTCAAAAGTCTTGAATGTGAGGATTGTGGTTAAGTATGAATAAAGTGGATAGGAGTGGACAATTAGCAAATGTTAATCGAATACATTCCTTGATCTTACCACCTTGGGCTATACAACGTTCTCAGATAACTCAAAGATTATACATAACATTTAAGTGAGGGCTTAAAAGATAACTGAGACTTTGGAATAAGAGTAAGGAGTTTATTTAAGCGTAACATAGGCTACAAGTGATTGATGATAGACTACCTTTAATATTCTTCAGAGTACTGTTGATTGTTTGCGCAAGTTGACTAGAACTGCTACAGCTTTACCCAGGTACGATTTCTCGTACTCCGATATTTTTACTGATTGACTTGTGGAATGTTTTGGAAAACGCTAACTGAGTTTAAGAGGAATTTATAAAAGGAATGGGTTGTGTGACTAACTCAGCTTGTGTGACTAACTGCGCCTTGAATGTGAAACTTACATGGGTATTGGTTCCTTCTATTTGGTGCCCGTTAGACATTGGCTGCTTAGGATTTACGCTTCCGCACTCTGTAGGACTGAGTGTTTTGGTATTGCTCTGGGTAGTTGGTGATCTGGTGGGAATTTGGAAAGGTCAACTTTGGTAAATTCTTCTTTGACTCTGGATATCGTTTCATCCATGAGCTGGTTCTTGAGGTTTTGACGTGCACGCGTCTTCAATGGTAACAGCAGGGGGCTGTATATCCCTCGCCCATAGGGGCATTTATATTTGACAGCAGGGGGCAGTATATCCCTCGTCCACCAAGACATTTTTAATATGACAGTAGGGGGCTGTATATCCCTCGTCCACCAGGACATTTTTAATATGACAGCAGGGGGCTGTATATCCCTCGTCCATATGGACATTTATATTTGACGGTGGGGGCCATCTCTCCCAGTTGAATTATTCCACTCTTGAGTTATTGAATCTTGGATCTATCTTATTATTTCTAGTCCTTTGTGACTATCTGAGTCTTTCTACTCCTGACGGGAATTGGGTTTAACTAAGACATTGGATGTTCACTAACACATGGTGTGGTTTTGTTTCACTAACTTTACCTTTCTGTTGTTCATCTTTATTCTTAACTTGTTATCTTGATTTGGTGATTTGTGGAATGTCTTGCTCCTCTGTGTGGTTTAAGTGATTGCTTTCAAGCTAATATTTATTTAAGAGTTGTTTTATAATTTTGTTTTTGAAGAATTGTACCAGTTCCATTCCAGGGAACTGACTCACCCCTCCCGGGGTGGGCTGCTTGGTTTCATCTTTCAGGTATAAATTGATTTACAGGTGGCCACGAAGAGCATGAGTGATTGGGATGGGATTAGGTTTATGGAGAGTGAATGTATTTTATTATTGTTATGTTAATGTTAAGTTTTCTCGAAGTTCAGACCGTAACTTAGTTAATTGTAATGGTTGTAATTGGTGAGGTTGGTACCGGGTGTTTGGAGCCCGATGGTCTGTAGCACCTTTAGTTTATTTTCCGCTGTTGTTTTATTATTATAGGGGTGTTACAGAAAGTGGTATCAGAGCGTAGTTACGCTCTGAACCCGAGAAAACAAGCCGAGTGAAATACTTAGATTATAGGTGCACTTAAAACTGGGGAATTGGGGTAGAATTGGGAAGTGAGGATTCCAGTAAGGCACGACTCCTAACCCTTCTTAGATTAGTGAATGATTTCTTTATACACTTTTCTTTTATGAATGTCTGTAGAGAATGGTGTGCTGTTGTTCTGTTCGAACATTAAACTACAGTAGAAATATAGGTTGGAATATCATCTATTGAGTATGTTAAGATTTTGGTTGGGATAAATCATATATTAAGCTATTTTCAAAAGCATACTCATGGAGAATACATTGCTAAAAATGCAATCCTTTAAAAGCTAGTACACAAATTCCTAGAATTTAAAAGAATACTTTGATGGAAAACAGTATATAGTTAGAGCTTTGAATAACTAAGTTAGTATTGATATTATGTGAAAGTTCTTCAACACCTCTAAAGTTTGAAAATAAATCTCAAGAACTACTTGGTACAAATTGTTGCCTAAAGATAATGTTAGGATAAATCTTAAGTCTAGAAAATTATTAAGCTAACAAAACTAGTAGTGTACATCCAAACCTATAAACCGCACTAAAACTCTATGTTAGCTTTAGAAAGAAAATACCTAAACCTAACACCCTACAGGAAGTGCCTGGTGCGACGAACTCCTAGGCTAAAAGTAGTGGGGGTGCACACCCACTTCTGGAAGTTTAGGGTCCAGATCGGACATGGGTCGAGGAAAATTTCAAAGTAAAATCTCATTTGTCCGAACCTGTGTCCGGACTTCCGAAGTTCGGACACAGTTCGAGACTCTGAGAATTTTTACGCAACAGGGTGAAATACCCCAAATCTTGGTATGTTGTTTAAATGTTTAAATATGGTATCGGAAGGCTAAAAGGTGTCTTAGGAACATCAGTGTATAGTTTAAACCATAGTAAAAACACAATAAAACACTAAGACACGGTTTGAGCAAAAACATGCTCTAAGCTTGGAGTGAACTTGGTTAGGACCCAAAGAGCCTACCAAGATTTGATAATATTTAATTATGATTTTATAAGGCTAATTAAGTCCTTAGGAAACCTTGGTAGGCAATGAAACCAGACAAAACATAAATAAATACCTTAAGGTCAATATGGGCTAAAATGTGCTCTAAGCTTGGGATAAATTTGTATAAGACCTAATGGTCATACCTGTACCTTATAAATATGTTAATGAACATATTAAACCAATTACCAAAGAAAAACAAGCTTGAAAACAAGTTAAGACACAAAAAGTGCTTTAAGGAGTCTTAAAGCACATTTTTGAAAAATTGTCTTGTAAATGAGTTTTGAGTGGCTAAATGTCCATCATTACTCTTAAATATATATGTGTACTATATAGTATCACATTTGGATGTCTATATCAATAGGAAATCAAAAATTTCACTTCTATGTGCCTTGTTTTGTGAATAGTGATTTTTAATAAGCTATTTTGTAACATATGTTATTATAAGTGAGACAATTGATTAATAAAGTCTAAAATACCCCTAGGTACTATTGGGGGCCGGTTTTTAAGGTGTGGTGACTCACCACCCTTGTTAAAATGCTAAGGAAATAAAGAATGACTAACTTAAGTACTATTTGCTTTTTAAGTACAGATATCTTCCAAAAAGCAAAACTTATCTCATTCTCTCATTTCCTTCTTCATTTCCCACGTATCCAATCTTCTTCTACCTCTCTTCTTGCTGCTCTTCTACGATTGGCAATAGTACCACCAAGACTCCATCTTTGACCACTTGTAAAACCTAGCTCACTTAACCAAATAAAAAACAAACACCACCATTCTCTTCCTCTCATCAAGCTCTTCATTCCTATCTTCTCAAAATTCCAAGACCACCATTTCGGTGCCATGGAGTTCCACCATTGATGGAGCTTGAGCTTGTGTTTCTACATATTATTACTCTCCTTTGCTTCTAGGTAAGGAATCTCAAAGAAAAATCAAGTTTCCTTCATGTTTTTGCCTTGACTGAAATTGCACATTAATGGTGCTCTTGGTGTGACTTTGTTCTAGCTTCATTCCAACCTTTCATGGACTAGGTGGAGTCCTCTCTTCATAGGTATTCAAACTCTCTTCAAAGATCAAGGTAAAACAACTACATTAATGTTTTTGAAACAATGTAAACCTAGGGTTTACAATGAGATGAAGCTTAAAGCTTGTATACTCATTTCAATGTTTGTATATTGTGTAGTAGTTGACAAGGAATCAAATACCTTACCGGTTTTATAAGGAAACAAGAAAGAAGTTTGTGTGGAAAAGAGGTAAATATACTAACCTAATGTGGTTTAATGCCTTGGGAGAAATGAGCTTATATTGCTTGTTAAAAAGATCTAAGGAGCCAAAGGTGAATGACCTAGTGAAATGCTCTCAAGGAGTTTATTAAGGGCATATGTATTGTTGGGTGTATTTGCAGGTCAAAGGCATTATTTTGTGGGAAATTCAGTGTTTAATGGTTTATGTAATTTAAGGGCCTAAGTGCCAAGCAATTTAAATTGTGCACTATATTGTGATGTAGTGTAAATTTGGTGAAGTCTTGTGTGTGATGGTGTTCTTGATGGATTTAGGTGTTCTTGAGTGTTTAATGGTGAAAACTATGAGCTTTGGAATGATGATGTGCTAAGAGAACCCATGGCAAAATTTGTAAAATGTATAAGGAGTTTTAAGTGCTTGAATGAACTTGGGTGAACTAGGAATTGTTAGGAATGAGTAAATGTTTCACTAAGGAAGAAAACGTGCATTAAGGTGTTCTAAGGTGTTACAAGGATTTAGGCATTATCTTGGAAGTTCTAGAAATCAAATGAGTGTTTCTAGGGTGTGTCAAGTCTTGGAGAAGTTTATATAAGGTTTAGGTAATGATTGATGGATAAGGAAGAAGCGATGTTTAGGTAAGATGTGAAAAAGGAGATTTAGGTTTGTAAGAAATAATGCTTAAGAGATGATGTTAAGATGAGGAGAAAACATTTTGGGATAGTAGTTATCATAGGTAAGAAACACCATTTAGAGACCTAGTATAAAATGTTATAAGTGTTAAGGAATTTTACAAGGAAATGAGTGAATGTTTGAGGAGTTTAAAAATGAGTTAGAACTTGAGTTGAATGGATGTTATATGAAGTATTTAGTGTGCCACAAGGTGTTACAACACATTGGGTGACTTAAGGAAAAATTTGGACAATTCTTAGGAAGTTCCTGCAGTAGACCGACCCGGGGGACCGACCCTGGCAGGGTCGGTCGGACTGTAAATAGCAGGTTGAGAATGTCTCTGTTAGAGACCGACCCAGGGGACCGACCCTGTCTGGGTCGGTCGGATAGGAAAGAAAGACGGTAAATGTCTCTGTTAGAGACCGACCCGAGGGTAGGGTCGGTCGGTAGGGTTGGTCGGACCAAAAACATGGTTTAAGGTATGGAAATGATGTGTAATGTTGGGGATTGATGGTTAATGGTGTTATAAGGTTGTTTAAGACATGTTAGGTGAGTTTTAATGACAATTAAGTAGGTGAAAAGTTGTAATAAAATGTGAAAGTAAATCAAGTTAAAAATACAAAGTTATGTAACTAAACTAACGGGGAAAAATTATAAGCATTAGACATTAAATAATCATGCAACCCCGATGTTAATAAAAGTATATGTAATGTTATCAGTTGTTCGAGAATTGCTCGAGGAACATAAGTGGACGTGGTAAAGTGGACTCCGGTGACAGGTATGGTTTTCTTGCAACCTGTGTCCTACCGGATTACACCGGCTTGTATGTCAATGTGTTTTTCTGAGTGTTTGCCACCTTGTAAGATTAAAACATGTAATGAGTTTATAGTAATTCATTTATGTGGCGCATCTGGTCTCCGATACTGTTTAACCTCAAATAAGTGTTAAACCTTAGCTAACTAGAACTAGGAACACGTGAGAGATCGGTATTCGGAGTTAACGACCCAAACCTTGGGAACGTTCTAACCACGGCTATGTGTGAGTTAGAGTGTGGTGTGTGTGCAAGTGTGTGAACCTCCCTTGTGTGTAACTCGGTTATGATACCGTATGGTGTGTGGATGTGGTAGGCTCCATAATGGATCTCTAACTACTTATTTATAAGTATATATGTACTAATGGGGGGGGGGTGAGGAGTCCGGTCATGTTCCGGCCACGCGTGTGAGGATGGGGGTCGTTGTCATTCCAGGTTCGACCCTCTTGTATGTTAAGATTGAGTTCCTTTCCCGGTCTTCAATCTCCCACAAGCTTACTCCAAAGCTTTCCTATTCTGACTTATGATTGGTCTAGGGGGAACATGTGTTTGTGTGGTGTGTTCGGGCCTCCAACCCGAACCATCTTAACTTAAGTTACTCGTCCGACTATTAGGACGGTAATGAGTGTTGTTGTTGATTGTATAACGAGCTTACCATGAGGGTGACACCATTCTCTAGGCTCACCAGTGAATTAACTATGTTTGGGTCGGTTCCTAAGAGGACCGTTCCCGTTATGTTATGTGATGTTGTTGTAATGCAATTCCTATTGCGTTGTTATCATGTGCACGTCGAAACGTGAAAAGTGTTGTTATGTTTGTTATGTGAGGAATGTGATATGTTGTAAGATATGGAGTGTGTGGATCATGGAAATGAATCCCAGTTTGCGATAAGAGGCGTTTAAGGATAACCCGATTTAAGGGTAAGTGTCGTCTATTAAGGAAGTAGCTCCATTAGAGGAGGAACACTCTAGGGATAATGAATACCATGAGTGACTTATCAAGTAAGGATGTATTATCCGTTTGTTGAGCCCATTGAGGCGAAATGTTTTGTGTTGTGTGTTTATAGTTGCATGCATGATTTAAATATAATCAATCGCATGCTAAGACGACAAATAGTTGTGCGTGGCCCGGTAGCATGTGGGCTGCGGGATTACCATACCAGCAAAGGTGCTGAGCCCCTTGGGGGCCACCCTTTCTCTTCTTTTCTTATTTCAGGTACGAAGAGCTGGAAGCCGTTCGAGAGTAGGACGGGGTAGATGTTTATATATGGGTAGCCATTTAAATGGCGTATGCATGTAGGCGTAGTAAGACCGAAATTGTTATCGGCATTAGTTTGTAAATACTCGGTACAGTGGGAATGCATGTGTATAATAAATGTTGGGAAGGGAATAAGGATTGTATTGTGTAGTTGCTCGGGAATCTGGTCCATCAGACCGATACAATGTAAATGTATTAGCCTTGTTAGCCACGTGGGTGGTTAACGGCGTGTAACACCATTGAATTAAGTAATGTGATGAGTTGAGATTTCCGCTGCAGTTTGATGTTATGTGTACGGTGGTGGTTGGGGTGTTACAAAAAGTGGTATCAGAGCGAAGTATCGCTCTGATGACTGAATTACCGAGCTTAGGAAGTACCGAGTTAAGATTTTAGTACTTTGGGTTAGGGTTGAGTGATAGCGTGAGTGATACGCTAGATAGAGAACCAGCGAATAGAAACCTACAGTATCCATCCCGCCCTCCACAGTCCCTGATTTATAACTCGGGAAAGAACGCCAGAGAGATGAAAGTCCTCTCTTACTCGGGAAACCCGATCTGGCTATGTTAAGTACTCTATGAGTTCGGAGAACCTGTCATACGGTAGATCCGAAGACTGGGAATCCCGGAGACGGTCTCCATCTGAACAATGCTAACCGCATTTCATAACAAAGAATGAAGAATCTTGTGTATGAGAGAATAGAATTTCCGGCAACCTGGGTCGACATGCCGAGCAGTCGAGAACAACCAGCTTGCAACGCACTGACCGTGCAACAGGCAAGAAATGTAGTAATGAAACCCGAGACGAGTGTCTACGGGACTACAAACATTAAATAATGTCGCCAACGGTATATCAACCGATTAAGGAACGACAACGTAGTACGAGGAGGATACAATATTAAAAAAAAGGGGAGGTCTCCCAGAATGGGAAACACCCCAGTTAATGGTTATCATGTGGAGACGGCGAGAAGTACTTAGAAGATTTATTGTTAAGACGGTAAGAACAAATAAGGGCCAACAAGGCCACTTGTGACAGTGCGGGTAAGAACAAAGACACAACCGGTGTGTGTTTAACCGATAGCCAGTTAGCATGGCGCACTTGCCATGGCAAGTGCTGCTATAACAGGGCTGTTCGGGAAGTTTTAGCAACTGCTAGTGCTTAGTAAAGCACCATGAAGTTAAAGGAGGTCATCATAACTGTGGGAGGGCTTAACAGCCTAACCTTTGTAAATGGAAATACACCAGTCAGCAAGAAACTAGACTTGGCTAAAGCAAGAAGATGTTGTGAAACCATGAGAATTTTTCTTTCAAACTCAGATTTATTCCAAACTCTTTTCTTTCAAAACCAAATTTTCTTTCAAACCCATTTTGTTTCAAACCTCTTTTAAACTAAACCAGCGACCTATAGCGGCCTCAGCGCCACAAGTAGGTAAGTTACACCAGTTTACTTTCGAGCAACCGGACGGGAACCGGTAGACCCAAGGGTAGTAACCCGAGGGAATGGAAGGAGTTTATAATGATACAACGGTTGATAGACTTTCCCTTGATTAAGTTCGGGAAGCACAGAATATATATTGTCGGGGACAATACAAGGGAGTTGACAACAGAATACTTCGCCTAGGCGTGTGACGGACACTACGAGTGTACCAACTGTGTTGTGGGACGACCGCACTCCGATAGGAGCATGTGGGCCTGACAGACCTACTTATAGGTTAGTTGGGTAAGTAGCAATGTATCAGTATGATACCCCATATGTATACGAGTAGAGTCCGAAACACGGGAAGTAGTCGACTCCGTACTACGGTCAGCAGTATAAATCAAACAAGAGCTAAGGATTACCATGAATGGTTGAAGTTAAGGAACTCAGTTAAGTTAACGAGACTAAAAGGATTAGTGAATTCCTTTCAAGGAAATGTTTAAGAGTCAGGAGGTGCGAAGTGCACTAACTGTAATGTAAAGACGTCGTATATGTCTTAAGGATCCTCAGGGAAAAACATGATAGCTGGAACGGAGACCCAGCCTATGCATGGCAAGGCAGATGCCTGATGTGGACACATTAGCGTGCAATGAACGGGATGAAACTCCCAGAATGAGTACCTACACTACCAGGAAATGTTGATCTTCACAGAAGGAGATAAAAAGCCAGTTAAGAACGCAAGCGGCGTGGCTAACGGAATATACCAATAAGTGCAAGCCAAATGTAATGGCATATTTTAATAACACCCAGGAGCAATCCTTGAGGGGTATTTGGATTAAACATTGTTGGATGAAGCAATATAATTGAAACGCAAGAGTTGAAACAAATACTCGGATTAAACGCTGAAGATAACCTACTTAACAGTAAGACCCTAAGTTGCCAAAGAGACAACTTGGAAGGAATCGTGACCGTAAGGCTTATAAGCCACAACAACTTGTGTTATGTAAATGTGATCGGTTGCAGAAGTATATGTTACACAAGGAAATAGAGCGGAGAACGAACCACTGCATTAAGAGTGGGGATACCTCTCGATATTGTGAAACCGCAGGAGCGGTAGTTAGGTGAACCAAGTTCAAGAGATATGTCAGGGATTAACCATATTGTTGTTACCCAAGAGTGATTTGAATGAGACTAATACGAAAGGAAATGTTTGTACCAGTTGTGTAGACAGGAAGAGTGATAAGTCTGATAGCAACCACCACAGGTGTGTGATGCTGAATGTGTAGCGAACAACGCTCAAGGAACATAAAGGCTCAAAAAAAATAGTATATATTCAAAATCAGCCAAATAAGTGGCCAGATAAACCCAGTGTAATAGCGGAAGCTAATATAATAGCGGATGCAGTATAAGTTGATGTTGTATAATGAGTAAGGATACGGTGCGCAATAAGCGACCGTTGTATGAGTATTGTTAGATAAAATGGTGAGTGAGCAGAGTTATGAGTTAACCCCAGTGGAGGTACAACAGTAAGTGATAGCAAAGGAACCGAGCAGTAAGCCGGAAGCAAGTGTTATGTGATAAGAATTTAGTGAAACACAGTGAAAATTCCTATGGCAATCGCATAAGAGTTTACTGTCAAGAGTTTACCTCTGCACTCTGTATGACTGAGTGTTTTGGTATTGCACTTGCGCAGTAATGATCAAGTGGGATAGCTAGGATTTGGGAAATGTTAATTGTGGTGGATGTAGGAAGAAACCTATAATACTATAATGATCAATGCATAAGAAATGCAAGGTCATACCAATGGAAGAGTACTTGTACGAAACCAAATGTGGAGGTATGATTAAGAATAAGTGATAACACTGGCACTAAATACCAAATGTCGGTATGAAATATACCCCAGGTGTGGGAAATAACCGAGAGAGCACTACACATTAGGTAGTAGCTCAATCTCAACCGACAGTAAGTCGGTAGAAGCAAGTCAATCATTGTGAAATACATAGCAGTTTACGCAGTAAGTTATTGGAGAAGTGGATGGGAAGTGTTGAAACTCACCGAATTCGCTCAGGGTAAGAGATACCATGCGTCGGTTGAGAAACCATTATTACCAAGATAAGGGTAATACATTGGAGATGTACAATACAGTAACAGTAACGAATGGGGCAAACTAGCCCTATAATTATCAGAGTTGCGCAACAGAGGCCAGTGAGCCCATGCATCAGATACCGAATATACATTGTGAATATGAATGAATGGCTAGTTAGCAATGCCTAGAAGCCTCACAGGCCAGGACCGAAATCGGTTATGAGTTAGATAAACTCCAAAGAGAATTCTTGGTCTAGGGACAAAACCGCTAATATGGTTAAGATCCTCTAACCAGAACACATTGTATAGCAGACCGCGGGGAAGTTAAAGTACTTCACGACGGCAGAACATTTTAAACCAATGTTTAGTGATTGATTACGTGGGCGTAATCCCTCTTAAGGGGGGTAGAGCGCAAGCCGCTTAGTGTGTTTTACCGTACAAGTGTACGTGAACTATGTTGTGCATAGCAAAAAATGATTTGTTATGATGGTTGGCGCGTGTGTTATAAAACATACGCATTCATTATGGTTAAATTGTGGTAATTGCGCACAAAGATGCGAATACCATTGTGAAGTGTGTGTATTTTGTTAACAGTGTGTGTGAGAGTACAAGTGGAAGGGAGCAAAGAAACTCCCGGGGAACTAAAACCCCGACGGTGCATAAATGTAAACCATGTATTGTATTTTGATAAAAAAATATGAATATATATACAGTGTTGTGATTTATGAAGGGGTATGAGACCGACATAGAACCTAGTGAGAATTAAATTCCCTAGGTAACTTGAATTAAGTTGGATTTGGGTGATGATTGATAGACGGAGTTCTATCCCTTGGAGATGTAATGATTATGACTAGAAGGATTTAAAGATAGAAAATGGGATATGCTTGAATTAGTTGTTGGTTGAAAATGAAGTGGGAGGTGAAACTTGATTATCATGAGATCAAGGGAAGCCGAACACAAATTGGGGTGGAAAGATAGTTCAACACTGATGCTGATCACATCAGGGTTGGATGACTCTAGAAGCTCCCGGTAAGTGGTCACAAATAACCACGTTAAGAAAGATGCAAAGAGCATAAACTGAACTTGGAGTTGTGTCACGTTTTCAAAAAGAATTTTTCAATTGGTATTTCTAAAACAGTCGATTAATATTTTGAATAAAGGATTCTCTTATACACTTAACCTAGTAAAGAATATTTTGTAGTACTTGCTCACGAGCTGAGGACTTATGAGCCTTTGTCTTCGGACCGGTGACATGAGAAGTATATTTTAAAAATGTATGTGATTATTTTGACCTCCCAAAGAAACGGGGACCAGAAGGTGTCCATCGCGACCGGGTTCTGGGGTCACAGTGTATATGTACTCAACATGGGATTGGAGCCCATGGAGAGATGGAAAAGGTATTTCTGTTTGTTATACATGCTAAGACATGTTGTGTGGTATGAGTAAGAAATATTATTTTAGACCTTGAGTCCTAATGTGGTAGTTTCGAAGTGTTATGTTATTCAGACCTATGAGTCTAACTGTTGTATTGTTACCCAGACCTGAGAGTCTGAGGGTTGTTATGTAAGTGTAATGTTATTAAGGTACCCGGACCGTGAGTCCGAGGTTATCATGTAAGTATGTTACGATATGGTTATGTATAATGTGGATATGTTGCCCGGACCGTTAAGTCCGAGGTTGGATGTAAAGGGTGGTTGGTAATGGAAGTTAATTTCGAAAGTAATTCCCGTATTCTAATCCAATGATGCGAGGAAATGTGAACTTCGAGGACGAAGTTCTTTTAAGGGGGGTAGATTGAAATACCCCAAACCTTGGTATGTTGTGTAAATGTTAAACTATGGTTTAAAGGCTAAAAAGTGCCTTAGAAACATCAATGAACCATTTAAACCATGGTAAAACACAATAAAACACTAAGACACGGTTTGAGCAAAAACATGCTCTAAACTTGTGTGAACTTGGTTAGGACCCAAGGAGCCTACCAAGACTTAATAACATTTAATTATGATTTTATAAGGCTAATTAAGTCCTTAGGAAACCTTGGTAGACATTGGAACCAAAAAAAACATAAATAAATACCTTAAGGTCAATATGGGCTAAAAAGTGCTCTAAGCTTGGGATAAATTTGTAAAAGACCTAATGGTCATACCTATACCTTATAAGTATGTTAATGAACATATTAAATCAATTACCAAAGAAAACCAAGCTTGAAAACAAGTTAAGACACAAAAAGTGCTTTAAGGAGTCTTAAAGCACATTTTTGAAAACTTGTCTTGTAAATGAGTTTTGAGTGGCTAAATGTCCATCATTACTCTTAAATATATATGTGTACTATATAGTATCACATTTGGATGTCTATATCAATAGGAAATCAAAAATTTCACTTCTATGTGCCTTGTTTTTGTGAATAGTGATTTTTAATAAGCTATTTTGTAACATATGTTATTATAAGTGAGACAATTGATTAATAAAGTCTAAAATACCCCTAGGTAATATTGGGGGCCGGTTTTTAAGGTGTGGTGACTCACCACCCTTGTTAACATGCTAAGGAAATAAAGAATGACTAACTTAAGTACTATTTGCTTTTTAAGTACAAATATCTTCCAAAAAGCAAAACTTATCTCATTCTCTCATTTCCTTCTTCATTTCCCACGTATCCAATCTTCTTCTACCTCTCTTCTTGCTGCTCTTCTACGATTGGCAATAGTACCACCAAGACTCCATCTTTGACCACTTGTAAAACCTAGCTCACTTAACCAAATCAAAAACAAACACCACCGTTCTCTTCCTCTCATCAAGCTCTTCATTCCTATCTTCTCAAAATTCCAAGACCACCATTTCGGTGCCATGGAGTTCCACCATTGATGGAGCTTGAGCTTGTGTTTCTACATATTATTACTCTCCTTTGCTTCTAGGTAAGGAATCTCAAAGAAAAATCAAGTTTCCTTCATGTTTTTGCCTTGACCGAAATTGCACATTAATGGTGCTCTTGGTGTGACTTTGTTCTAGCTTCATTCCAACCTTTCATGGACTAGGTGGAGTCCTCTCTTCATAGGTATTCAAACTCTCTTCAAAGATCAAGGTAAAACAACTACATTAATGTTTTTGAAACAATGTAAAATTAGGGTTTACAATGAGATGAAGCTTAAAGCTTGAATACTCATTATGATGTTTGTTTGTTGTTTAGAACTTGGCAAGGAATCAAATACCTTACCGGTTTTATAAGGAAACAAGAAAGAAGTTTGTGTGGAAAAGAGGTAAATATGCTAATCTAATGTTGTTTAATGCCTTAGGAGAAATGAGCTTATAATGCTTGTTAAAACTACCAAAGAGCAAATGGTGAATAACTTAGTAAAGTGTTCTCAAGGAGACTAGTAAAAGAACATATGTATTGTTGGGTGTATTTGCAGGTCAAAGGCATTATTTATGTGGGAAATTCAGTGTTTAAGTTTAATGCAATTTAAGGGCCTAAGAGCCATGCTATTTAAGGGCCTAAGTGCCAAGCAATTTAATGGTGCACTATATTGTGATGTAGTGTAAATTTGGTGAAGACTTGTGTGTGATGGCGTTTATGATGGATTTAGGTGTTCTTGAATGTTTAGTGGTGAAAACCATGAGTTTTGGAATGATGATGTGCTAAGAGAACCCATGTCAAAATTTAGGAAAATGTATAAGAAGTTCAAAGTGTTTTAAAGGAATTTTGGTGAACTAGGAAGTGTTCTAGAGTGTAATTTGGATTTAGGCATTATTTTGGGGTTTTAGTATATACCAAAGTCATTTTGGACTTAAGTTGAGACTTAGGCAAACTTTGGTAAATTGAGGAGAAAGTGTAAGCTTGGAAGAGGAATTGTAAGAATGACATAAGGAGTTTTGATTTGTAAGAAAGGATGTTTGGATGATGATGTTTGTGTGGAAGATATGTCTTGGTATAATGGTTAGAACAGGCATGAAACATCACTTAGGAACCTAGGGAGTAGATACTATAAGTGTTGGAGGCTTTGGAGGAATTTGGCTAAGTGTTTAAAGGCTTGGAAATTGAGCATTTTGCCTTGTCCGAACTTCCGTCCGGACATGGAAGTTCGGACAGGCTCTGTTGGGTAAGAATTTTGCACACTCGAACTGTGTCCGAACTTGGGGAAGTTCGCAGGCTCTGTTGGAAGAATTTGCAGTGTATTTCCGCAGTAAGATATTCTCGATTAAGAGATTCTCACGTCCGAACTTCCGAAGTCCGGACACAAGTTCGGACGTGTGTCTGTTTTCAGTTCAAAGTCACGGCTTCGTCCGAAACTTGGAGGTTCGGACACAAGTTCGACACGCCACTGTATGACCAAAAACTTTTTTAAGGTGGGAAAGTTGCCTAAAAATGGTGATTACTAAGTAATGATGTTTAAATAATGTTAAGGACATGTTAAGTGAGTTATAATGACAATTTAGTGGGGGAAAGGTTGTTTGTAATAAAATATGAAAGTAAATCAAGTTAAAAATGCAAAGTTATGTAACTAACTAACGGGGAAAAGTTAAGCATTAATACATTAAATCATGCAACCCCGATGTTAATAAAGTCTATGTAATGTTATCAGTTGTTCGAGAATTGCTCGAGGAACATAAGTGGACGTGGTAAAGTGGACTCCGGTGACAGGTATGGTTTTCTTGCAACCTGTGTCCTACCGGATTACACGGCTTGTATGCCAATGTGTTTTTCTGAGTGTTGCCACCTTGTAAGATTAAATCATGTAATGAGTTTATAGTAATTCATTTATGTGGCGCATCTGGTCTCCGATACCGTTTAACCTCAAAAAGTGTTAAACCTTAGCTAACTAAAACTAGGAACACGTGAGAGATCGGTATTCGGAGTTAACGACCCAATCCTTGGGAACGTTCTTAACCACGGCTATGCGTGAGTTAGATGTGTGTGGTTGTTGTGCAAGTGTGTGAACCTCCCTTGTGTGAATAACCCGGTCATGATACCGTATTGTGTGTGATAGGTTCCATAATAAATCTCTAACTACTATTATAGGTATATATGTACTAATGGGGGTGAGGAGTCCGGTCATGTTCGGCCCACGCGTGTGAGGATGGGGTCGTTGTCATTCCAGGTTCGACCCTCTTGTATGTTAAGATTGAGTTCCTTTCCCGGTCTTCAATCTCCCACAAGCTTACTCCAAAGCTTTCCTATTCTGACTTATGATTGGTCTAGGGGGAACATGTGTTTGTGCGGTGTGTTCGGGCCTCCAACCCGAACATCTTAACTTAAGTTACTCGTCCGACTATTAGGACGGTAATGAGTGTTGTTGTTGATTGTATAACGAGCTTACCATGAGGGTGACACCATTCTCTAGGCTCACCAGTGAATTTTATGTTTGGGTCGGTTCCTAAGAGGACCGTTCCCGTTATGTTATGTGATGGTGTTGTAATGCAATTCCTATTGCGTTGTTATCATGTGCACGTCGAAACGTGAAAAGTGTTTTATGTTTGTTATGTGAGGAATGTGATATGTTGTAAGATATGGAGTGTGGATCATGGAAATGAATCCCAGTTTGCGATAAGAGGCGTTTAAGGATAACCCGATTTAAGGGTAAGTGTCGTCTATTAAGGAAGTAGCTCATTAGAGGAGGAACACTCTAGGGATAATGAATACCATGAGTGACTTATCAAGTAAGGATGTATTATCCGTTTGTTGAGCCCATTGAGGCGAAATGTTTTGTGTTGTGTGTTTATAGTTGCATGCATGATTTAAATATAATCAATCGCATGCTAAGACGACAAATAGTGTGCGTGGCCCGGTAGCATGTGGGCTGCGGGATTACCATACCAGCAAATGCTGGAGCCCCTTGGGGGCCACCCTTTCTCTTCTTTTCTTATTTCAGGTACGAAGAGCTGGAAGCCGTTCGAGAGTAGGACGGGGTAGATGTTTATATATGGGTAGCCATTTAAATGGCGTATGCATGTAGGCGTAGTAAGACCGAAATTGTTATCGGCATTAGTTTGTAAATACTCGGTACAGTGGGAATGCATGTGTATAATAAATGTTGGGAAGGGAATAAGGATTGTATTATGTAGTTGCTCGGGAATCTGGTCCATCAGACCGATACAATGTAAATGTATTAGCCTTGTTAGCCACGTAGGTGGTTAACGGCGTGTAACACCATTGAATTAAGTAATGTGATGAGTTGAGATTTCCGCTGCAGTTTGATGTTATGTGTTTGGTGGTGGTTGGGGTGTTACAGTACTTATTAACATTTAATTTTTATATATGCACTACACGATAATTTATAACATGAAGGTTAGAAAATTAACGTGCAATATTTTTAAAAAATATTATACATCACTTTTTTTTAATTGTGAAAATAATATAAATATTGGTTTTGCATTTTCTATATTAGCAACTTTCTTAATTTAAACAGTTAATTGGTGTATTTTGAATTGTTATACTCCATTTTTTACATATATGTATCGACAACATATATTATAAGATTAGAAAACTATAATACAATAGCGGTGTCATTAGTATTTTTCTTTTAAAAAGTATAAATATTTAACTTGGTGTTTATGCATTAGTTCAACTTTAAAAAAAATTCAATCAGGATATATGTACATCGACAAATATTATCAAATTAAATAAATAATTTAATAATCATACATATATGTATAATCAAATAATTTTTTATATAATTATTAATTATTTATTAACAACTATATTATTACGGAATGTATTATTAAAAGGACAAAATAATTACACTTTGCATTTTTAAAATAAAAAATTAAAACAAATTTGTATAAAAGATGAGACGTCAATAACAAACAAAACATTGATGGGATATACCCATGAATAGGGGTGTCCATTAGGTTTGGTCAATTCAGTTTTGACCGAAAACCGCATTTTTTTCGGTTATTTTTGGCCAAATTTTTTAACCATATTTTATATTTTGGTTATACGGTTAACCGAATAGTAATTCGGTTCCGTTATCGGTCTTCACACAAGCACTATTCGCTTAACCGTATAACCGAATTTTTCTTTTACTACAAAACACATCGTTTAGTTTAGGGTTCACACTTCACACAGGAGGCAGTACTGTCAGTCACTCTAGAGTCTCGACATTTCTTTCTCGCCTCTTGGTCTCGAAGACTCGAATCCCTCAATCCCGTCTTCTTCTCCCACCACGGCACTACTTTACCAATTCCCATCACCGGTCACCGCCACAACATCACACCACCCGCCGCACCCCACCATTCAACCCCCATCATTAGTCCTCCTCACATTTGCCACTTGCTTTCGTGGGGACCAGGCGAATCCTTCACAGAAGATGGGTTTGTTAACTGGCGAATATTGAACTCTTCGATAATTCTCAATTCATCAGCCCTCCTCCTCTCCAACCTCTGCATCTGCAGTTCGCACGAGTAGACTTCCTTCTGACCTGAGCGATACGTAAATTGGTGAGTGCATAATTACTCTTCGGATGGGGGTTTATGAAATTTTTGTTTTTAATTTCTCTTCGGTTATCACATATTTTTTGACCAGAATTGTTTGTGTTCTGTAACTTTTATCGTGTTTGTTGGCAGAATTAGTTAACCTCATTGTTCTCAGCGCCTACTGTAATTTGTCATCTAAAATATATATGCAACCACCATGCTTTGAAAAAAATATATGCTGTTGTATATATATGTTTTTGGCTGGTCATCTATTTGTTAATTTATTTTGTTACAATTGGTCAGTTCAAAATTCAAATAACTTTTTTTTGTTACAATTGGTGACCAGACCAGATTGAGGGGCTGAAAACATCTCACACACCAGATTGGGAGGCGCTGAGAACAGTGAACCAGTAATATGCTCGTTTCTTCATTTGTGAGGAAATTCGGTAATAATCGTTTTTCATTCGATTGATCACAGTGATGTTTTAGTGTTGCTGTTACCATACAGATTGGAAATTGAATGAGTTGTTTTTGTTTGAAAAAACAAAGTTGACACAATCTATTTGAATAACCTATTGGAAAATTTGTTGCCATTGTAGTAAAAAGAATATTGACAACTCTCAACTCTCCAAAAATAATTGCAATTATATTTTAAATCTTGTTCAGTTCTCCTCTTGATGTTGAGAGTTATACATGATATATTAATAGCAACCTTTTTGTGTGTCTTGTTTTGTTGTAGATGGAATCTAGTAGTGGACCCAGGATGCTAATGCTATAAGAGAATCAGTGTCATCACGCACCCCACCCAATCCCATTGATGCCACCTCCGGTTCTGGACTCCCTAATCGTCCAACTGAGACTCAAACTGATGTTGAAGGAGCATCGGCTTCAGCACCAACTAGGGGAACTATGCCAAAAAAGAGAAAACCGATGCAACCAAGGTCAAATGTGTGGCAACATTTCACCAAGGTAACTGATGCTAATGGGAATTTGAAGGCTAAATGCATGCATTGTAATAAATTTCTTGCATGTGGGTCTAAGCAAAGTGGTATTAGCTCATTGAGAGCTCACGTGAATGCTTGTCTTAGACGTATAGAGATGGATAACACACAATCACAGTTAATTTTTGAACAAGGTGATTTTGGACAAGGTGTGTTATCTCATTGGAAATTTGATGAAGCTCATTCTAGGAAGATGTTAGCTCATATGATTGTTGTAGACGAGCTACCCTTTAAGTTTGTGGAGAAAAATGGTTTTAGACGTTACGTTCAATCATTGAATCCTAGAGCTCATATTCCATCTAGGCAGACGGTTGCTCGGGATATATTTCAACAATATGAGGAGGAAAAGTTGAAATTGAAAGATTATTTAATTTCCTCTAGACAAAGGGTTTGTCTAACGACAGACACATGGACATCTGTCCAAAATTTAAGTTATATGTCATTGACAGCACATTACATTGACAAGGAGTGGATTTTGAATAAGAAAATTTTAAACTTCTATCAAATCACTAGCCACACAGGAGAGGCTTTAGGTTAGGTTGTCGAGGAGTGTCTTCTTGGGTGGGGAATAGACAGGGTCTTCACAGAAACAGTGGATAATGCTAGTGCTAATGATGTTGTCATTGCTTACTTGAAGAGAAAAATCAAGAATTGGAAAAAAGTGTTTTGGATTGTAAGTACCTGCATATGAGATGCGTTGCTCATATTATAAATTTGATTGTTAAGAGTGGAGTAAAAGATAATGATGTTGAAACTGCTATCAAGAAGATCAGAGCTGTTGTGACGTATGTTAAGAAATCTCCTCTTAGACTTACAAAATTCAAGAGTTGTGTCATAAGGGCAAAGATAGAGAGTAAGTAACTCTTGAGATTTGATGTGAGCACTAGGTGGAATTCCACATACCTAATGTTAGTAGCAGCTGAAAATTTTGAAAGAGCCTTTGAAATTTATTCGGAGGATGATAAAAATTTCAATGATGATCTGATTGCTAATGCTGGTGGTGTTCTTGTTGAGGGGGATTGGATCATTGCTAGAAGGTTGAATGGTTTTCTGGAGCATTTCTATGAGAAACTAATAAAGCCTCTGGTTCTTTGTATGTCACTTCTAACAACTTTTTTGATGAGATGATGCACATTTCTCATTTGTTGGATGAGTGTTGTGCTAGTGGTGATGTGTTGTTCAGATCTATGGCTAGGGGGATGAGGGAAAAGTATGAAAAGTATTGAGGAGGTATGGAGAAAATGAATATGTTGTTATACCTTGTGTGCATACTTGACCTTGCTCAAAAGCTCAAATATGTTGAATTTGTTGTTAGTGAGAAGTTTGAGTCAGAATTGGCGGAAAAGATTTGTGCCCAAATCAGAGAATCCTTGAATGAAATGTATAGTTGGTATGAAAGCAAGTCCAGACCAGTTGTTTCAAATGTTGCTGATGAAGTTTCTTCTCTCCCATCTTCTTGTTCTACTTCTAAAACTTCACTTGGGAGAAGTAAATATAGAAAAAAGTTTAAGACAGTGTTAGGAAATGATGAGGGCATGTCAGATCTTGTGAGGTACTTGAAAGAGGAGCCAACAGATGATTCCATTGATGTTATAAAGTGGTGGAAGATCAATAGTGAACGGTTCCCCATACTAAGTGAGATGGCTCGAGATGTGTTGGTTGTCCCTATCTCTACTGTAGCTTCTGAATCAGCGTTTAGTACCAGTGGAAGGGTACTTGATGATTTTAGGAGCTCTTTGAATGCGGATATGGTCCAGACTCTCATATGCTTGCAAAATTGGCTAACAAATCAAATTATTTCAACCGGGGTAGAAGAACCTGAGAAGGTGGAAGAATTGCAGAAAGGTATTACATTAGATTAATTAGATTAATTTGTATTATGTTGTTACACTTGTTCATAATAATTTATTCTTATCTTTTCTTTTTCAGAAATGACTAACCTTTCTGTTGAATCAACAATACTGGGAGTATGAAAGATGTGGATTAGGGTAAGTTTATTTTCTACACTTCCCCTACTTGTATTACACAATCAGATGTTGGCCTTTACAACTAGATTCAGTTCTTCATCACGTACTTATCATTTCTTTTTCAGAAATGGCTAAACATTCCATGGATCAACAATATTGGGTGTTTGAATGATGTATATTGGTTAGTATTTCTTTGCAATTTGCAATCTCATCTATTGTATATAAATATATATTGTAAGTTGTTTTATGTTTCTCCAAATGACACTTCTTCCATCCGTTCTGCATTTATCAATACATAAATTGCTGACCAGCTTTTATCTTCTGTTGCAGCCAGGGTATGTTGATTTTACTGATGTTTTTCTTTTTTATGATGGTCTTTCCCCTGCTCTTGCTATCCATCTTTGTTTTTTTTTACATAGTTTCAATTTTCATAGTTGTATTGTGGAAGGGTACATAGTTTTGCATAGTTTCAATTTTCATAGTTTCTGCATAGTTTCTACATAGTTTCAATTTTCATAGTTTCAATCATGTTTGCATGTTACAACAATTTCCATTCAGACGCTATTTGTGGCTTGATTTATTGCTTCTTCTTTTATTATTGCAGGAAACAAGTAGTGTTTTGTGATTAATAACTCAACAAAATCAAGAAAGCAATGTATTGAGAAATTCAAGTCATTGGGAATTTCAGTTTCTCGGGACTGTGGTCGATCAAATTGTGTGTCTTTAGACAAGAGGTGACCCCCTGTAACCATATATGTTATCTCAGTTTAGGATGGTAGTATGGAACTTGAATGAACTTTTATTTTGGAAGTGTTTCCTCTCCTTTTGGTGGTTTTTTTTTTGTAATTTGAAAGTCTGTTTAAGTAGTAGTGCTGGAGCAGATTGGAGATTACTCTTTGTCAAAATTTTATATGTAATATGCTTGTTTTTAAGGATATTTGGTTTTTATCATAGAAGTTCGTTTTTCGGTTATTCGGTTAACCGAATAACCGAAAATTAATTTGGTTCAGTTATCGGTTATATAGGTAGTTAAAATTTCGGTTTTCGGTTAAATTGGTTTTACTAACGTAATTCGGTTAATTTGGTTATAGCCAAAAAACCGAACGGTTTTTACTAATTCGACTTTCGGTAACCGAATAAACCGAATAGACAGCCCTAGAAATCATCATGGGCCTCGATTGACATGTCGGATGAGATGGAGGTGATTTCAGTGGGGAGTGAAAAAGGTGAAGGAGTGGGTAGTCGGATCAAACGCCCGGAACTTCTGTCCCAACACCTTTCTGAAATTTTGTCCTTCTTTTGTTTTAAGAACATAAAATAGAAACTGTTAGGATGCGGGCTTTCATGGGTAAGAGAAGATCTTCTCTTAAGGTCCACTGTGTTCTAATTACAAGGGGTATCTTTCCTCTCTTTTTTTATCCGGGCCGGGAGAGTTGGAAATTTTGACATATGGATTGGGCCAATAATTTCAGAGGAGTCCATTGAGGAGGCGATTTTGTGGAAGTGGGTTTGTCCGGGCCATGAGGAATTTTTAGATATCTTATTTGGGCTAAAAGATATTTGAAGTCTTGATACGGATGTTGGGCCTGAGGCCCAAAAAGAAGATACACACATATAAAGATTATACAAAGAGTGTTATGCAAACGTCCTCACAAAACGACTTAGACAATGGGTATGGGTCGATCCAGAGAAGTGCTTGGGGCATGGGCCCAGGTCACCACAAAGGAATAGGGCTTGCACGCTATTCTCTTTGGGCTTCCCCACTTTTTCACTTCACCTAAAGGTGTGCGTCTACGGTCGGGTCTTTGAATGACCTAACAAGGCTAGGTAAGGATACTCCCAGGAACACACTTGGGGCTAAAGCCCTGGTATTGAGGGGATATGGTTAGACGACATCCTCCTCTTTTCCCCAGCTTATTCACATCACCTAAAAAGGTGTGATTCCCTGACAGAGGACCCTCAAACGGGTCCCGGGGTGAGATTGGTTTGCGTGGACCCTCGCGCTCATATGATGCAGAGGTGCAGAAATTAAAGTATGCACGAAAGTAAACGGACAATGTAATAAAGCCATAAATAAACAATTTCGAGTTAAACCCTCTTTCTTAAAATTAAACAAGTTAATATTAACAAGTTGTCCCCATCAGAGTCGCCAGTCTATGAGCCTCGATTTTTAAACCATTATCCTATGTTGATTAGATTGATTAGGATCTGATCGGGTTTTAGGTCCACCTATAACCTAAGTTAATAACTATGTCATATAACATTAATTATTAAACCTAAGTTAGCTCATTGGAACCTAGTTATGAGTCGCCACCTAATTTTAATCTAGATTAAATTATGAAAGGTAGAGATTGGGTTCGGGGGTTTGGTATTCAACTTATTTAGGGTTCAAATTACTTTCATTACCCCTCATAGGTCGTTTTCCCTCTACTTAGTCTAACTACGGCTTATTACAAAGTCGATTTAACCTAAGTGTGCAAGTTTATGATTTTTTAGTATTTTTGACATTTTTGACAGAAAATTAAAAGTGGAAAGTAAAATTACCTAAACTAGGGTTTCGGGGGCAGACTAAGGTCAAATTTGTTTTTGTCCGTGGCCACGGACCTACCGTCCGAACCCACGGACCCTAGTTAACCTAATTATGCAGAAAAGTCGAATTTAAAAGAAAACAAATTTTTGAAAAATCCGGGGCCACGGACAGGACGTCCGTGGGCTTGAACATTGTTTAGAAAGACCTAAGTTTTGAAAATTTTAAAATCCCGCCGCTGTCCGTGGGCGTCCGTGGCTACGGACAACAGGTCCAGGTCATGGATCACAGGTCCAGGTCATGGACCACAGGTCCAGGTCATGGACCACCCACGGACAGGGGTTTTCTGGTGGTTCCCAACGGTGTTTTCTACTCAAAATTTATGTACGTGTAGCCTGAAAGATGTACAATACGTTAGTAATCAAAAGTTTTCAATTTGAAGTCGAATTATGCACGAAACTTAACAAACAAATAACAAGGCAGAAGCAAATATAATTAGCAATACAGAAGCCGAAACGAGCCAATTTGAACCCAAATTTTGAGATGAGACTAATAAAGTCGTGGGGAGTTAGGAAAGTAAAGTTCCCACCTGTTTTACCTTCGGATTCACAACAGTTCTTCATGCTGGGATTCGTTGGGAGCTCCATTGATGGCAGATTCGAACGGATTTTGAACCGGGCTTCTGGTCACTGATTATTCTTGATGTTCTTCACGTCTTGGTGGTGCTTTTGTGGGGTTTTGATGATTGTTGATGCTTTGGGAGTTGGAAAACAAGTTTATGTGGTGATTTCGGGGGATTTTTGGTATGACTTTGGTGGCCGGGTGTTGAAAAACGTGAGAGGGAGGGAGGAGGCTGTGCTTTCTGATTCCTTAGGGTTATAAAGCTTGTGAGATCCCCCTTTTATCAATTGATTTGCTCCTTTATATAGACTTTCTTTAAGATAAATAAAATCTAGTAAAAACGAGATTTTTTGGTATTTTAATTAAGTGACTTCCCAAAGAAATTTTGTTGTGAAATTTTAGCCACGTGTCAAGGATGTCAATTATGATTTTTCTGAGGTGGAATCAAAATTTTTAAATATTGGAATATTGTTAAATTCAATTTCTCGTCAGATTCAATTAGAAATTGCTAGAAGATTATTGGATATTCAAAAAATCAAAATTCCAACACCATTATGCTCAAAATAACATCCTCTATCATGAGTTAAAATTTCAAACCATTTTGAATTTATTTGGGTCATTTTTGAAGGAGAGAGAAAGCTCACGGGGGGCTTAGGACCCCTAAAAATTACAGAAATGCCCCTGGAGATGACCAGACTGTCCCTAGCACTCCAGAAAGTACCGATCGAACTGGGAATCACCACCGTTTGACCAAAGTACCCCTCACAACACTAAATTTT
The DNA here is from genome assembly GCA_023374045.1 of Limonium bicolor. Classification (NCBI taxonomy): domain Eukaryota; kingdom Viridiplantae; phylum Streptophyta; class Magnoliopsida; order Caryophyllales; family Plumbaginaceae; genus Limonium; species Limonium bicolor. The sequence goes on along the minus strand of JAIOTZ010000025.1, from coordinate 65,644 downwards.
ACCAAACCCTATGCCATGTGGTTAAAATTTTGGGTATAACACACTGACATTTGTGATTGTGTCTGACAGCATCTGGCAAGATCCCACGCAATGCAATTGGCAAAAATTCTTAAAGTAGGACATGATAATCGTGAGATTTAATTCCTACTAATTGCAAATCTGTCATGGACACTAGGCTTCTTATGTTTGAGGAGTATCCTGAAGGCACCTTGATGTTGTAAAGGGTACTGAATAAACTATGTTTCTCTTCTTTAGACAGAGTGTGACTGGTAGGAAGCAAGAATGTGCCTTTTCCACGTTCTTGTGGGCCAAGATCTGTGCATATGCCCAACTCAATTAAATCTTCCTTCTTTTCAAGTGATCCATTGTCTTTCCTTCTACGTTTAAAAGGGTTCTAGTGATACTTTCGCCCACGTTCTTCTCGACATGCATCTCATCAATACAATGTCTAACCTCCAGATGCTACCAGTACTAGAGTTCCCAAAATATTGATTTCTTTTTCCAGACACTTTTGATTGGTGGCCCGAAGTTGTTGACAATATTATCCACCTTTTTGTAAATCTCTGTACCTATCAAAGGCTGACGCGCCACGCTGTGATCAGTTTTTTCATCGAACTCTTTTGCCATCCTTTGGTACTTATGTCGTTTTGGAAGCATTTTTTGGTGGCCCATGTACACGTTTTTGCCACTATGTTTCAAGCGAATGCTACAAGTGTTCTCACCACAAATCAGACACACCAACGCTCCCTTGATTGAATAGCCTGAAAGATTACCATGGGCGGGGAAATCATTGATTGTGCAGTACAACATAGCACGCAAATTGAAGCCCTCTTTGCTGAATGAGTCGTAAACTGTTTCCCCTTCATTCCATAATAGTTGCAGATCCTCTATAAAAGGTTGTAGGAGTACATAAATTTTGTTGTCTGGTTGCTTTGGACCCGATATTAACAAAGACAACAAGATGTGTCTTGGTTTCATGCATAACCACGATAGTAGATTGTAAATAACCAAAGACATAGGCTAGGTACTGTGTATACTACTCAAAGTACCTTAAGGGTTCATCCCATCCGTGCACAAGTCTAGCCTTAGGTTTCTCGGTTTGTTACCAAAATCAGGAAATTTTATGTCTATGTTTCTCCACTATGGTGCATCAGTGGGATGTCTCAATCTGCCATCCTTCTTCCTATGAACTGAATGCCACCGAAGATTCTCTGCATCTTTATCAACAGAGAACAAACGTCTGAACCTTGGAATGATGGGCAGGTACCACAGTACCTTAGCCGGTGAACCTTTCTTACTACTGCTGATGTGAGTTTGTTGTTTCTTCAGATATCGTGACGCTCCACATGCTGAACAACATTCAGTAATTTCATCCGATTTCCAAAACAACATGCAACAATTTGGACAAGCATGAATTTTCCGGTACTCCATACCGATTGGGCACGTCAACTTTTTAGCTGAGTACGTAGTTGTTGGTAAAACGTTGTCCACTAGAAGAACGTTTTTCAATAGTTCCAAGAGGGTAGTGAAACTTACATCACTCCAGCCATATTTCGCTTTCAAGTTGAATAGCTTTAGGATGACACTCAACTTGCTTAACTTTATAGGGTCACACCCGGGGTACATTGGTGTTTTGGATGAATCCAACAAATTTTCATACTTGTCTGGCGTGTTAGAGTGATGTCGTTCCACATCTTCGAGCATAGTCTCAATGTCATTGTCCTAGAAATCTGGCTCAACATCAACTGTAACGTCTTCCAGATCCCCCGTAACTGTATCATCTCTGATTTCTGTTTCTATGTTTGCTTGACCATTATCCTCTTCATCAGGCTTAATAACATCAAACACGCTCTAACCATGCCATCGGATTATGTCTTGGAAATCCTTTATAAAATCACAACGGATTAGATGTTCCCTAACTGTTTCAATGCTGCGATATCTCATATTGTTTTGGCAGTCGATACATGGACAAAATATGTATCCCTTGTCTGAAGGTTTCAAATTGTTCGCCAACACCGTGCATAACTTATCGACTCCTTCTAAATACTTGTCCAACTTTCCGCTGTAAATCCACGAATGTTCCATCTCCTTCTAGCTATTAATATGAAGGCAACCATTTCATACCGTTTCCCATGGCAGAGTCTTTACATTTTTGTATCTTATCAACCTAAATCCATCCATGAGTATTAAATCCCACCGGTGAACGTGTTTTAATATGTAATTTATTGAAAATTTCGGCAGCATCTCCCTACAGTTCTTCAAATGCACGATATTATGATATTAATCAATTATATATGCACTCGAAGAACAATAAAGAGATACTGCTTAAATAATCAGTAAACTACATATTAAAAACACATTCACACCTTAGGTGTGAGATTTAACAATCATGGACAGTCCCGACAGGGACTGCCCAAGATATACCTCTATTAGGTATATCTTGGGCGGATAACTATGTTTGGTAGTTTGTCAAATACTATATATATGTTAATCTTACCTCTAGTAGACGATTAGCTGATGTTAAGATAGATGAGGTCGGAAGCCAAAATAAAGTCATAGTCCTGATGCATAAACAAAAAAACGACAACATTAGAATTCATCAAAAAATCAAGGTAAAAATGCTAGCTAAACCGTGGCAAAAATTTGACAGCGTCTCCCCTATATTTCTAACATTTCCAAATCGCTTTTATCAACATCAAATTCACACGCACCATCAGAAGTACATATAAACTAATTTTATATTTTAAAACTGCACTACTATATTTTAATTGTTAAACTAAATGCTAAGAATACCAAATAAAATTTACTCTTCAAAACAATAAATAAAGAAACATTACTAAAGCAGTTTACAGTTTGGTTTGCAACATTACCGTTAGTAAGCTCCTAAGTGGGCAATTAGTGTAGAAATTAGCCCATGAACTAGGTTCCAATTAACTGTGAATCTGGGCACAAATATATGAACAAGGTTAGAACATTTGCCATTACACTCTCAGGAATCGACAGAAATGACGTTAGAAATAGCAATTGACATATATATGAACAAAGTTAGAAATAGGAATAATCGACAGAAATCGCACACCCAATACGCGTTAGAGTCGATGGTGACGACTAGTGGTAGATGGGCGGTGACCGGTGGCGGGAGCGACAGCGGCGATGGTCGTTAGTAAGGTGATGGGAGTGAGGAGGCGATTTCAGTAAGGAAGATAGTGCGAGAGAGAAGTAGAGGTTACAGTAAGTGTGCAGAGTAAACGGGTAAATTTTCTAGTTAAAAGGACTTTAGATTACGGTTCATAAGAAAACTGTAATCTAAAGTCATACTTTAAAGTTGTTCTTGTATAACTGTAATCTAAAGTCTAACGAAATAAAAAAAATCACGAAAAATATTTGGCCTATGCTGGGTTTCAAACTCAAGATCGAAGGTGTTGACTCATGTACCCGTGGCCACTGAGCCATGAGTCTTATTCGATCAAACTTATGTAACACATTTGCAATAAGTTTTTTTAAGCTAAAAAAGCTGGTAAAATGATGTCGTTAGTTGTCATTTAAATTACGCGCAGCGTCAAAAAAATCAAACAATGCGGGAAATATTTGCCATCAGGTCAAAATGACATCGTCGACCATCAGTGGACAGGGACTTTAGATGATGGTTATCACTAAACCATAATCTAAAGTCCATTGACCGTAAAAGCGCGCGTCAATACGAGGCTTTACATTATGGTTTACTGACAATTGTCATCTAAAGTCCGTTGTAAAAAAGGTGCGCCTACCTCCGATCGATTATTACTTACGGTTAATTCTATAAACGTCATTAATTAATTCTGGCCTTCTATTAATCACGGTTTATGTTTAAGCCGTGATTAATCAGCAGTAATTAAATGCTTCCGTTCCACCAGTGTATTAAGTTAGTAGTCATAGTATTTGCTTTGAAGATTTGAAGACATTATTTGTACGGAACTTCATGTAAGATATTCACTGATCATAAAAGTTTGAAGTACATATTTACTCAGAAGGAGTTGAATATGAGACAAAGGCGATGGTTGGAACTTATCAAAGATTACGATGTAGAAATTTCGTATCATGAAGGTAAGCTAATGTGGTGGCTGATGCCTTAAGCCGAAAAAGAGATCATTTGGTCGGGGCAATGTGGGTGCTCCCGAATGAGATAGTAAAGGATTTCCAAAGACTAAGTCTGGCGGTAGTTAGACTCGGGGAGGTCAAAAAAGAGATTTCCTTATACAGCATGACCGCAATGCTAGATACTTATGATGAGATAATGAGATGTCAGCAAGGGGATGAAAAGATTAAAAGAATAAAAGAAAAGATGAAATAAGGAAAATAAAGGATTTTCAAATCCATTAGGATGGTAGTTTGAGATTCAGGGGAAGATGGTGTGTGCCACAAGCTTATGCAGATATCAAAGAGAAATTGATGAGGGAAGCTCATAATGCAATCTTTTCAATGCATCTTGGAGGGGACAAGTTATACAAGGATTTGAAAGAACACTTTTGGTGGACTGGAATGAAAAAATAGGTAGCGAATCATGTGTCCAGATGCTTGACTTGACAGAAAATGAAGTTTGGGCATAAGAAGATGGGAGGACTTTTACAATCTTTAGATTTTCCAAAGTGGAAGTGAGATTCTATCTCAATGGATTTTGTAGTTGGTTTACCACCGAGTAAGGGTGGAATGAATCAGATTTGGGTAGTTGTGGACCGATTAACAAAGGTAGCGAGATTTATTCCCATGAATAAAACTTGGTCTATGGAGCAGTTGGTTGAAGCTTATATTAGAAACATAGTGCGTTACCACGGTGTTCCGGAAGAGATTATATCAGATCGAGATTCTAGATTTTGATCCAGATTTTAGCAACAGTTTCAGAAAGCAATAAGAACAGAGTTACACATGAGTACAGCTTTTCATCCAGCATGGATGGGCAAACAGAGAGAACGATTCAGACCCTAAAGGATATGTTGCAAGCTTGTGCGATGGATTATCAGGGGTCATGGATAGATAAATTACACTAGATTGAATTTTCTTATGATAATTGCTATCATACCAGTATTAATACGGTACCTTATGAAGCTTTGTATGGCAGAAGGTGTAGGACACTGATATGTTGGGATGACACGGCTAGGATAGTAGTCATTGGAATAGAACTTACAGAAGAGATGAAAGATCAGGTCCAGATTATACAACTAAGGTTAAAAGTATCCCATGATAGACAAAATTCTTATACAGATATACATAGAAGATTATTGGAGTTTGAGAAGGAGAGAAAGTTTTTTGAAAGTATCACCTACCAAGGAAGTAGTTCGTTTTGGAAAGAAAGGGAAATTAGCTCCAAAGTATATAGGTCCATATGAAGTTTTAGACAAAGTGGGTCAGGTGGCTTACAGCCTCACTTTGCCAATAGAGTTGGATAGAGTGCATAACGTATTCCATGTATAATAGTTAAAGAAGTATATTTCGGATGACTCGCATGTGTTGCACCTAGAACAAGTGGAATTGGAACCGAACTTGTCCTATGAGGAGCGACTGATTTGAATTTTAGACCGGAAGACAAGGGATACCCGAAATAAGTCGACACCATTAGTTAAAGTATTATGGTCAAACCATAGTGTAGATGAAGCTACATGGGAAGTAGGGACAAGTATGAGGGAACAATACCCTCAATTATTTGACCATGTAAGTATTTAAGTTTCGGGGACAAAACCTTCTTTTGCAAGAATGGAATATAATAGCCCGGGAATTATATGTGCGCTTCGGGAGAAATATTGATGAATTATTGATTGATGAATTATTGAGTATATTTTATGGATCATTCAGTGTGATATCAAAAATTTGATGAAATGGGATGCTTGCTTGTTGGTGGAGATGAGATTATTGCTCTAAAATGTGCAAGTGTTGATTTAATCAATATTGATTAGTTTATGGTTAACTTGAGCTTCAGGGACGAAGCTTCTTTTAAGGTGGGGAGGATGTAATACCCCAAATATTTGTAATAGTTATAATGAGTAAATAGACCGGTAGTTTGCGTTTTATCGCCCGACACTTGTCACCGGGCCATGTGTAAGAGAAATAAGAGGGATCAACCGGGAGAGTAGTGCCGGTAGATCTTGACTGAGAGGATAATAAGTATACATGACCGGAAGCATAATAAGTAAACATGACCTAGAGAACATGATCGGGGGAGTAAGGTGAGCACGTAGAGGAATCCAACTGTAGCACCGCCCAAGAATAAGTGCCCATATCCTATTGACCACCATATTATTAGCTAGTAGACTCGTACCACATGTCTAGAGAGGCAGTATGATAAAGACTAGCGTAGCCCATGTAATTTCCCAGCTAGAGAGGAACCGCCCATACCTTACCTTGGGATGAAGTAGTCGTTTTATCACCGTAGATGTGTCGCAGCTACTAGATCCCAAGTCTTATATATAATCCTAAGTTTGTACCTTGGGTAAGCCATTAGAAAACGTAGAAGTCACTCAGAACTAAAGAGAAGGGAGAACCAGAGTAATCAATGACACGAGAAAGAGAATTTGAGCGGGCGATCAAGAGCTTAGTCAAGGAAGGAGTGCTAGTGTCAACCAGTTACGTTCTTGACCTAGTAGAAGTAATCAACAGGTAAATAGTTGCGTTCATCACGCGTGTGTGGATTTTATATGTGGAATCATTGGTTTCCTTTGGAGAAGTTTATCTGATTGGTGGAAATGGGTTGGTATCTATGTGAAAGTGAGAATTATCCTCTGTTTTATGCTAACTTTGTTTTCATATGAAATAGTTGGTTTTATGCTAAGGAGCAAATGTGTTGCTGGTTTTATGGACATATTGGTTTTGTGCCGTACAAGGGGATGTTTGTTATGGTGGAAAGCAAATTCTTACACTGATTATGCGCCACTACCAATGTATTGCGATTAAGCCACTACAATCTACTCTATGGGCAGATGTCTCATAGGGGTTTGCACACTTAAGAACGTAAAGTGGGGTGGTATTAAGTTAAACCAGGGGGCCAAGGACCATAGACTTCCTTTGTCGTAAGACCGGTGTGCCTAAGGGAATATCCAAGGGGCCAAGGGCCATAGAAGCCCTTTGTCTTCGGACCGGTGTGCCTGCAGATCTTTGTGTTGGTAATATTGATTAAACCCTTCACACAACAAAATGAGTATTTGACTATGGTGGTGGAAAAATTATTGTTATGTGAAATGGTGGATTTGGTAAGTATGGTACAGTGGAATGGTTTTGTGACAACTAATGTTTTATGGAAAAGTGTTTCGGATCGGTCAGCTAGGGTTGTGCCCAGGTGGAACTGGTTTATTGGTGTTTGACAAGATATATGCATGTAACCAAATATTTGTAAATAAAATATAATTTACAAGATGAAGCGATTATTTACTCAATTTCTCTTTGATACAGCTTCTTCTTGCGTGTTGTATGTGTTTTATGGTTGCAGGTGAATGAATGAGAGGAGCTTGTCATTTGGGGATGGAAGCGACCACATAGTATAGTTTAATTATGTGAGTAGGAATCTCTTGAGGCCTATCTCGGAAGAATAGGATAGTTGTATGGAATGACCGGGAGTGGTTGTATATAAGTGACCGGTCGAAGTAGGGTATGCGACCGGGCGCGTTTGGTGAGCCCGGGAAGTAGGTCATTTTGGAATAGGTACATGCTTGTAATGGTGACCGGGCCCTTCGACCAGGCGTCACGGCCACATAGTATAATGTATTTTGTATTCATTTTGAGATCAGTGATGTAAGAAGTTTCGTTATAAGAAGATGTGTGATTAGCCTTAGCACTTGTGTAAGTGTGGCGGGAATAACTCGGTGTAATATTAATTTTCTACTGCAAGATCGAAACATAAATGATTTAGTAATTTAGGTGAAAACTGTGGTATTACAAAGATCCCTTATATAGACATCACTAAAGATAGAGTAAAGTCGGTAAAAGACTAAAGTTTACCGGAATTTGGCCGAGTAACTTCCGGAAAGAATCTGACTATGAATTTTTACCAACGTCTAAAGGAAGATATTTCTGATTTTTCTAATGAAGAATTAGAATTTGTGGATAAAGAAATATTTTAAAATTAATTTTTCATCAAACCTGCTCAGAAATTAATAGGAAATTATTGGAAATTCAAAACTTCAAAATTCTAAATCCATTATGCTCTAAATTTTATCCTGATCATGTGTTAAAATTTCAAAGTACTTTGGGTTGATTTGAGTCATTTTCGGAAGAGAGAGAAAGTTTACGAGATGGCTCAAAAGGCCTGAAATTTACGAAAATGCCCTTCAAGATGATTAAGCTCTCACCACTGTCCTAAAATGTGTGAATTAATCATGCTAGGATAGGGATAATTCTAAAAACGTTCTAATCAACTTGGGATTCCATGCCTTTTAACCATTTTACCCTTTTATGGCACTTGTTACCTAAGAGACCCTTTTCCGGGGGTAAAATTTTTTGGTATAACAGGGAAGACCATGATTGTGGCCCATGCCCCCACAAATGTAACAGAATGGTAATGTGGAGCTGCTTATAGACAAGAGTACCAGAACCTGGAAAAAAAAGACTGTCGGTCAATGGTTTCATAAGGAGGATGCAAAACTAATTGAAAAAAATCCCCCTCGCCACACATGACAAACCAAACACATGGGTTTAAACTTTAACCATAAAGGCGTTATTTTCAGTTAAATCCGCCTATCACCTTGCAAGCACATCCATAATGGCGAATAAGGAATCAACCTCATATAAGAATAGAATTGGCCTGGTCATGAAGTGAATCCGGAAATGCAATATCCCTCTTAGTGTCCGACTATTCGCCTGGAAACTCATGCATGGCATCATCTCATGTCGTGTAAAAATGCATGGCCGGTTTAAGACAATTGTTGACCCCTCATGAACCCTTTGTGGAGTAGATGAATCTCTAACTCATTTTCCCTCCTGCCCATTCGCTAGGAGGCGGTGGAAAAAAGTAGAAATCGACAAGCCAAATATTAATAAAAGTGATCTTGCATTCCAAGATTGGCTGATCTCTACAAGCCTCACCTGCCCACAAGACCAAGTAGCATCACTCATCACCCTCCTATGGAAATTGTGCTTTGCTAGATGTCAAACAAGCCATAATCGTATTTGGAGGTTTGACCTAGGAATAAACCAAGCACAACACTACCTCACCTTGGCTAACCATGGAGCTACTTCTAATGGAGTGGAAAATGATCCTCCACCCACACCAACAAATAATGAGGTAAGCATATTCGTTGATGAAAAGGGTTATGGGCTAGGAGCCATCTGCAAATCCCAAGAAGGATCAATTCTGGTAGTTGGAATTCAAGAGGGAAGAACCCCATGGGAACTAGCAGTGGTGGAAGCAAAAGCAATCAAGCTTAGGCTCTCACTAGCCACATAGATTGAAGTAAAGAAAATATGAATCCATTTGGACTGACTTTCAAACATCAACTACCTAAAATGAAGAGGGGATGATGCAGCCCATGCACGAATGATCCTCGAGGAAGTACAAGAAAAAGCTATTTAGAGCTTTCATGTGACATGGTCTTTAATTCCAAGGGAAGAAAATATTGATGCCCATATATTAGCTAATCTAGGTAGAATGGGCTCTCAAACTGGCTTATGGTCTAATAAGTTCCAAACTCCATCTTGGCCTTTTTAATATATATATATCATGAATTATATTTCGGAAAAAGTATTGTAAGCATATGTGTACCCTACTATGCATTAGTGGTCACCACGGTTCCAGTCCGGTGCCAATTCTGGAGAAGAGGATTCAGATTTGGAATCAGCCAAGACCGGTTTCGGGGCAGTTTCGGTGCCAACAGTAAGTCCCATGTTCAATCCCGGGCACATCCTTCTACCAGCACCAAATGGCATTAACTCAAACTGAAATACCCCAAACTAATAAAACATGGATTAAACATCTAATCACATTAATTAAGGCCTAAACATGCCTTAAAAGTCAATTGAGAACAATAGTGGTCAACACAAAGCAAGATATTGCACCCTTTGACTGTTTAGGGTAAATACATACCCAACTGAACTACTAGGACCTAAACTTTGCCCTAAGCTTATTAACACATAAATAAACATATTACAATCGTTGGACAACACTCCAACACAAAGAACAAGCATTTATATGCTTCAAGGTCAAGTAGGGCAAAAATGTGCTCTAAGAAACCTTAAAGGTCTTATGACCTCTAAATGATATAAAATTGGATTCATATGATCAATAATCATGTAAGGACAAAAAAACAGTTCTCAAAGAAAACTAAGCTCAGAAACACCTTGTGACACAAAATGTGCGCTAAAACACCTTAAAACACGTTTTTGTGTATGAGCTCTAAGATAATGACTTTTGTCACTTTAAAGACTAGATTACATTCTTTATATTTATGTGACATGATAGACTATATTATAGAGTCTAAATCAAAGTTTAAAAATAAAATCAAAATGGGTGATTTTGGATGAATAGTACCCAACATAACATTTAATTACTTAACTTAAACTATGGTCAAATGTCATCCATTGACCAAACCAAGAATTGCCGCCTCATATTAGCTGTCATACCCACCCATTAAGCAACATAAATATCTATCCAATCTAATGAGTCACCAATTACTATTACATAAAGTAACCTTTAATGACATAAAAAGCAAATTAGCTTACCTTTCTCATCTGCCTTGCTTCCCAGCCGACACCAGCAGCCTTCATCCTCTCTTTTGCTTCTCCATTACCGTAGGGATTCACCAAGTTCAGAAGAGACAACAATTGACATAGGTAAGCTTATTAAGCCTTTATATGTTCATTCTCTTCACATTTCTTTCCTCTTTTCATGGAGCTAAGCAACAACCATTTCCATCCATGGTTCTAGGTTGTTTTGGTGGTTAAAAGGAGGGTGAATCTCGGCTGTAACAAGGGAAGAAGGTGGAGAAATCTAATCTTGTTCTTAAGGTATAAAAATGTGCTTTAAGCACTTATCTTTTGATTCCCTTCAATTCCGGTTGTGAAACTTTGTTTCTTAAGCTTATAATCTTCATCTTAACATACTTATTCAGTTGTTATATCAAGAGCTTCAAGGTATGCCAAATCCAAGCCAAAAACACCATTTTTGGCATTTTAATCAAGGTAAAAATTAGCCATCTTCTAATCTGAGTTATACCAGTTTAAAGCTTGGTTTTAGTAGCTCTTTTGATACTCTTTATGTTCTGTAAAAACAGGCCGAAGACACCTTTGCTTGCCTTGTTATTCTAAGGTAAATTTTACCTTGAAAATTTACATTAAACACTTCTTATGGTTAGATCTTGCTTGGAGACTAATCATGCCTTAATTGCTGTTTGAAAACATGTAAATAATGCTGTGGAAACTTTATCTCCAAACAGCCGTGGCCAAACAAGGCCTAAACTTGGCAAAAATAAGGTATAAATCACTTAAACCTACACTTGGTATATTAATATGTGTTTATACATATGTATATATATGCCATGAGTGAACATCTTTATTAAGGTCTTATTTTGACCTTAGGTGATTAAGGAATGGTTTAGTAAATTTTATAACTAATTAATTAACATAATTGTCAAATTTAAGACATTATGTGGAAAATTGGTAAATATGGAAAAGAGGGTGGTAAGGCTGAGAGTTTAAAGTACTTTTGGGCATTTATGTGTAATTTATTTTATAAGCTAATGTTTGTAATTAGGCCATGTACTTTAGGCCATTTTATTTATGTATTTATAAGGTTTTAATCAAGTTTAGGTGATATATATGTATTACCGCATATTATAAGGGTTAAACCATAATTAAATTAAATTTGGGGGCTATATAATGATAAAGCCGAAAATTGGAGGTTTAAAGGAGTTTAAATAAAAATTATAAGATTTTATAAAGTTTTGGGGGTTAAATGGTAATTTCTGAAAAATAGGGGTACAAACCGTAATATATGGAAATTAATGGTCAAGGCAATATTAAGGAGGTCAACCTTGACCATATGGTAGGTTTTGGCCAAATTAGATAAGTTAAATAACTTATTTAAGGTTTTATAATAAGATAAGTATTTAATTGTAACATTTTTATAACATATGTGGTATATATGTTATTACCGAGAATTAAGGGTGTAAAATGGTATTATAAACACCTATGGGCTATTAGGAATTTTTAGGAATTTATTTGGTTGGTTTTGGAATTAAAATAAACTATATATGTATAATATATAGTTATTATGTCATTATGACACTTTGGAATAAAATATGGGGTGGAAATGTAAAATACCAAAAGTTTATGGTTAGTAAGGGTAATTATAACCCTTAGGTGAAATTTGGTGATTTTTAGAATAATATAAGAGTATTTAATAAGATATATGTATAATATATAGTTTTAATGTTATTATAAAACTATATGTTATAAGATGGGCCAAATGGAAATTATAGAAACTTGGTGGGTTAGAAAAATAATATAGAACAGATGGAGGGTCTGTTCGCATTTTTAAATATATATAACCATAGGTTATATTTATTTTAAGGTTTAAAATGTTATAATATATGATATATATTACATAAATTATATATGTGGTCAATTTATAAATTTGGAAAGTTAAAGGGGTTGGAAATCAATTAATAAAACAGACAAGGTCTGTTCGGAAATATTACAACATAAAACCATAGGTTATACCATTTTAAAAGTTAAAAATGTTATATTATATGATATATATAACATGGTATAAATAATGGGTGATTTTGTAAATAAAGGAAACTATGGTATATGAAAAAGAATAAGGTTTTTTTATGGTGCCCATGCGGCAATATTATATAGTTTTGTATAAAAACTATAGGTTATAAATTAAAGGAAATAAAAATATCATATTATATGATATTAGTATATGGTATAACATTACATTATGTTATGTGGTCAAAATGAAATTAAAATAAAAGGAGGGGCTGTACCGAATTATAAGAGTTGGAAAATGAATTTTAGACTATGGTCTACAATGTTATAAATGTTATAACAATTATATGGTGTTAATGGTTTTAATGGAATTAACATAAGTAAGGATATTCACATTAAATAATGTGACAAACTATAAACAAATAAGATTTATAAACTAAGGTATATATTGAATAAGCCTTAGGAGTTGTAATTATACAACATCAATTGTTACATAATATTAGGATAATAATCTTAATATAAGTTATATAAATATAATACAACTAATGGAAATAATCATCTAATATAAGATGATAAAATGTAACATATAATATAAGAGTTTTATAACTCATGAGACTTACCTATATGGTAAATATATACATATATAAGAATATTGTATATAAGGATGAATATATATTATGGTTGGAAACCATATAATATAATGGTGGTGGTTATTACATAAAAATAGTTACAAACTATAAGTTATAAGTTTTAGAATGCAAATATAATTTGCTAAAGATAATGGATTATATAATACAAAGTATTATAATGGATGGTGGAGAAAATAATACAATATAATAAGTCATGCATGTATTCATGCAACTATAGGTTATATACCTAAATTAATGGTGGATAAGATTAAAGAAATATAACGAATTAAACTTAACAGTCGAAATATTTTGACATACGAGTTTTAGTAACAAGGTCGACTGGTTTAGATAAACCCGTAACAAATAACTGTAGAAATCCGGGGATGAACTGTTAGGCTTACTTGTTATTGGAAATACGGATGTAGTTAGTCATGGAGACTGACTTATAATTTTATTACCGTTTAGATCATACTTCAGACGAAGGCGCTTGACGAGCTAGTGGTCTACACTGTGCATCCTTGGTCTAAGGTGTACGGTATGTAAAGGGGTTTGATCGAGTTGTCCTAAGGAATTCCTTGGGCTCGGATTTGGTTGATATCACTTCTGTGTTAAGTGTTTTTGGATACGTGTATGTGATTATGTGTGTTACTGCATTAATTAATTATGCACGAGCTTCCTATGGGACTAACACTACGTCGACTATAGATCAACTTATATAAACATACATATACGTTGTTGTGATAACAAGACGGTTACTTGATATAATACCATAGTATTAATATTAAGTATATGGCAACCTAAGTAAAACACTTAGGAACGAGTCACGACATTGTCGGTCTCTAGAGCATGGATCTCGAACATGAATATAACCTAGATTACTTCTAGGTATGCGTGAGACCCATTGGGCAGCTAATTAATAAATTATATTCTCCATAAGACTAAGAGCATATCTTAAACATTATGAGAGAGAGATAGTGTGAGTTGAGGTGAGGATCCAGTGTAGTTTACAAACTACCTGGTTGCGCATTTATGATCATTGAGGGGTTCCCGATCGGGTTCCGCTCCAGGTTTATACCCAACGAGCCCTATTTGGATCGTGGGTCAGGTGGCTACGGCCTTTATATGGATGTCTTACGAGACAAAAGAGAATAGTCAGGGGCCTCCGGAGCTCTAGCGAAATGAGCACCTTTGTGTGTACGGGAGGACTACTGTCCATGGTGAGGTTATCGGGTTGTCTTAACATGACGCCCAACTGACATTTAATTAACATGGTTTGGATGGGTGGGGCCTTAAAGGCCAAAATAAATTAACAAAGGATGGTGTTCGCTAAGGCATTTATTCAGTATTATTATTCGATATGTTCGATATACAATTGTTGTTGTGATATATTATGACTGTTTGAATTGGTGGATGGTTAAGTGTTTATGAATGTTTGGATGGTTGATTATGAATTTATGCATGTATATTACAGTATTGATTATAACTGTAAAATGGTAAGGCATGAAACCAATCTAATAATAAGATGGTTAAAATGACTAAGTGACCATTAGGGTCCAAGCCTGGCATACTCAGCGTTTATCGCTGATACTACTCTCATTGCAGGTTGTTGATCATTGCCGAAGCCGAAGTGCGGGAACAGGGTAGTTAGAGTTTACTTTAATTACCGCACGTGGAGTTTGTTTGTATAACAATATAGATGGTGGATTGTATTATGATACGGTTATGTATGTTCGGGATTGGGTAGACGCTCACTTGTCGACGTTTATGGTTTATGGACTTAGTATGATGTATAGGAGTTATCTCGTTATCACAGCGGTAAGCAGTTTGTTTTATTGTTGGATGTTGGATATAGTTTGGCTTAGTTACTCGCATGGGCGAGTAATGGCCGGTGACACCCGAGTGAGTATTGTTTTATTATTTTTCTTCCGCTGTAAACATTTTATTTATTGCTACGAGAGAGATTATTATGTGTTCAAGGAGAGGGGTGTTACACAAACTGTCTACTAGCAGGAACCCTAATATCCACTTCCTTATGGGTGCCACCAGTCAAGAATCTCTCTGGCTGAAATTTCAAAGCATCTTCTAACCATACACTCGGATCTCTATGAATTTTGTAGATGTTCACAAACAATATGGTCCCTTTAGGGATAAGATAGCCAGCCACAATACAGTCTTTGGTGAACTTTCGAGGACCAGAGAGTGGGGCAGCTGGGTATAGTCTCAAGGTTTCCTTTACTATTTCCTGAAGATAAGGAAGATTGGTGATGTCAGATTCTGTAACCTGCCTGTCTCTACCAACTTGAGTGTCCAATTCATCTTGAGCATTCTTGAGTATGTGACGATTGTTTAGGAGTAGTGATAACGCCCATGTTAATGTGACTGTTGTTGTATCGCTCCCTCCAAGAATCATATTCTGAAACCATGTACATATGCATGTAACTATACATATATAATCTATTCAAACATAAGATACATATTTTCTTATATGAAGCTAGAGCATTTAAAAATGCGTACAATACAAGTGGCTTTATTGATGGTATCAGAATTATGTCCTCCAAGTTGTGGTATTCCATCGAAGATTGTTAAAAGCACATCCATGAAGTCTCGATCCTTATGATCATTTCCAGCCCGTTTTCTTTCATAACGATGTTCATCGAGCCATCCTTGGACTATAGTGTCCAATTCCTTACTTTTCTTTTTCATTGATTTCACATGTCCACCAAAATCAAACCATCTGAGAAAAGGGAATATATCCACTAGCAAAAAAGTTCCTATTTTATCCAAAAATTCCCTTAATGCCTCCTGACACTTCATTGCCTCATCGCTATTTCCACTTGACCCATAATATCTCTTTCCCGCATGATATTGACCAAACCAATAGATGAAAATTATTACTAATTATTAGAGCCCCATTGTTGTTAATGTTAGATTCAAGATAGAAGAATCAGCTAAGAGAGAAAAAATAGGCCAATTATCTTTACTTCTCGTATAAAGGGAATGATAGAATTTGAAATTATTTTAAGGAGAAAGATAGGAAAATTTGAAAAATAAGTAATAAAATCAAATCATAACACTAAATTTTTTCAAAAATTTAAAACCTAATATAAAATGGTAGAATAATAATAATAATAATATAAACTTCTCTTTAAATTAAAGACAGAACACATAGTTGAAACCATCCTGCCTATGATGTTAAAAGTCCTCTGTTTCATCTCAACCAACACCAATCCTGACCCATCATCATCTTTACGCTTCTTCCACATACCGTACAATTCTCTGATCGCCTCTTCAACCTCAAACACACGTATATGTTTAAACAACTCCAACTTTGCCACCGATAGAAGGTGTACGGACGTCACTTTCCGCATCTCACGTCAATACGGACTGTACTGTGTGAAACCGAACATGGCGAAGTTATACCCAAAGTACTCGACCGCCATGTACTTAGGTTTGCCTAACACAGCCAAGTCGTAAGTAGTGAAGATCTCCATTGCTACTTCAGAGCTGCTCACCACCACTGCTGGGGTCAACCCTAGCTGAACCGTGAAGATGGGACCGTACTCGTCAGCCATCGAGCTTAACTTGGTGAGGTTTAGGTTGGTGTAGAGGTGACCGATTATAGGCCATGCATGGCTCGCCTTTGGAGGAGGAAGGGTCTTAGATTTTGTACGGGATATAATAGTACTAGTGTTGGTGCATCTAGAAGCTTTGATTATAGTGGCTATAAACCATGATAGTACGCGGGGCAAGATGAGTAGTACTGCTATGAAAATGGGAAAGACAACAAAGTGCACGGTGGATGTGCTTGAATCTACCATGGCTGGCTGCAGCGTAGTTTCGAGAAAATAACTTGATTAGTTCGTTGGTGCGATGTATAGTAAGCGAATTGGGATGTCTATTTATGAGCGGTTTGTGTGAAGATATTTCATTATTTTTAACCATTTTTGGGAAAATTGTTTGTGTAATGGAATTGCCAAATATAATGTCAGATATTCTCATGTTTGTTTGTTTGTTTTTTTTGTTGGGATGTTTGTTTGTTTGTTTATATAAAGGAAGAAACAAATTATGCGTTAGTGGTTATTATAACTAGTCACCAATTAAAAATATTAAACAGATAAAATTTAGACAAATAAAATTAAATAAATTCTAAACAATAATCCTCCTTTATTTTATGACATGTTTATCCATTTTAATATTAAGTTTATCTTATGATATGTTTATCCATTTTAATATTAAGTATATAAGATAAAATAATTTTATAAGATTAAATTATATAATATATATAATATATGAATTTAAATTTTTTTAATTTATTTTATTTATATATTAATATTTAAAATCAGCAAAAATAATTCAATTTCTCCTATCAGCTTGATTAGGACTGTACGTGACAGACAATGAATGGTGTGGTGGCGCCGAGGTGGAAACAGACGAGAGAGACACATGACGGGAATAGGATTTCTACCGGTGTTTCTAATGGGCGTTGATTTCGGCAAATTCTACCATACCCGGAAGCATCGTGCTTCCGGTATACATATGGAGAAAAAAAAGTAACGTGGATACGTGACATGTATTTGATATAGTTAAAAGATTTTATCTTTTTGTTTTTAAAATTTAAAATTAAATTTTTAATTAGTTAAACCTAGTAACCGTTCAGCAAAAGATTCTCTGTTTTTAAGAAAAATCTAGAAGTTTAAAACAAATAATTCTAAAAAATTTAGTAATTGTTAAAGTAAAAGAATCTAAGTTTTAGAGGAAAATCTTGAAGTTTAAAACAAATACTTTTGAAATATTTTATCTTCAAAACAAATTCTGAAAAATTTCAAACAAATAATTCTAAAAAAACTAGTAATCGCTTAAAGTTAAAAAATCTAAAACTGAAAGTTTAAAACAAATAATTCTAAAAAATTTATTAATTATTTAGTAAAAAAATCATAGTTTTAGAGAAAAATTATACTAATATTCTTTTATTATATAATTTTCCATAAAACTAGTCAAAAATTTTAATATAAGCAAATTTTATAAACAACATAAGATAAATTTTGAAATGGTTTAAAATATTGAACAAATGGCTTAAAATATTGAACAAATGGCTTAAAATGTTGAACAAATGGTTTAAAATGTTGAACAAATGGTTTAAAATGTTGAACAACGTGTATTGCTAGTACGAACATGTAATTGATGTTTCAAAATGGCGAAAAAATAATTTGAAAGAATCTAAGTTTTAGAGGAAATCTTGAAGTTTAAAACATATAATTCTGAAAAATTTTATCTTCAAAAAACATTTTGAAAAATTCCAAACAAAAATTCTAAAAAATTTAGTAAGTGTTAAAGTTAAAAAATCTTGGTTTTAGAGGAAAATCTAAAAGTTTAAAACAAATAATTCTAAAAAATTTATTAACCGTTAAAGTTAAAAAAATCTTGGTTTTAGAGGAAAATTATATTAATAATCTTTGATTATATAATTTTCTAGAAAAACTAGTTTGAAATTTTAATATGAGCATTATAAACAACAGAAAATATGGATTAAACTATTGAACAAATGGCTTAAAATATTGAACAAATGGTTTAAAATGTTGAACAAATGGTTTAAAATGTTGAACAAATGACTTAAAATGTTGAACAAATGCTTTAAAATGTTGAACACGTGTATTGCTAATAAGAACATGTAATTGTTTTTCAAAATGAAGAAAAAATAATTTGAGCAAATTTTAGTAAGACATGAAATAATTTTGAACAAACGGTTTTAAATGTTGAACAAATGGTTTAAAATGTTGAACAAATGGTTTGAAATGTTGAACAACGTGTATTGCTAATAAGAATATGTAATTGATGTTTCAAAATGGAGAAAAAATAATTTGAGCAATTTTAGTAAGAACATGAAATAATTTTGAACAAATGGTTTAAAATGTTGAACAACGTGCATTGCTAATATGAACATGCAATTGATGTTCAGAAAAATGATAAAAGAAATATAAATGGTATAATTATATTGACATTATTTTACGATAAATTTTTGGATGAACAACTAGTATCACATTTGTGAACAAGTTGTAAAAAATAATTGAACATATGGTTCAAAAAGATTGAACAACTAATTTTATATTTTAAATATAAACTTTCACTTTAAAAATGGAACAATATGAACTAACTTTTGAACAATGTGTGTTAAAACTTGAACAAGTAGTACATAGTATCTGAACACATACTTAAAAGTTTTTAAAATGGTAATCCAAATTTAAACAGACAAATTGTACTAACATTTTTTCTCACTGGCGGTCAATTGGTTGAAGATGAAAGTAATGTTAGAAAAGTAAAATCTATCGTGTACTTGTAAAAAAATGAAGACATCGATGGTTATATAGCTTACATGTGGTTACGACATTGAGAAGTTTCCATGATTCTTCATCATTCAATTCTGTCGATTTATTCCGGTAGCGAAAATGTTTGGACTGATTTGAGTTTAATTTGAACTGACAGAGAGTAGAGTAGAAAAAAAAAGAGAAGAAGAACATTGATAATTGTGACAAGAACGAGGAGAAAAAAAGAGAGAAGAAGAACGATAATAATTGCAACAAGAACGAGGAGAAAAAAGAAAGAGAAGAAGATCGATGATAGTTGCGACACGAACGTGTTTGTATAAGAGAAATGAATCTTTTAAAACCGTAAATTGTTGAAATAATTTTAATTAGTCAAGAAGTTAAAATGATTTGTTTTGTATAATTCTAAAGAAGAAAATATGAAAATAAAAACTGTCACAAAATAGAAAATACAACATCAGCGACTGGTGCTTCCGGTTGTACAGTAGACTTTTGGTTGATTTCACCACGGGCATCACCTGACGAAAAGGGATAATGGACGGAAAGGTGATTCCAGAAGTCCACTATTCATGTTGAATTTTGACCATATTTGTACAAAATAAATGTATTGTTTATATTGGATAATAGGTCACGTGAGTCCATGAAGTGATGAAGACTCAAATTTAATGCCCACACTTCCGATACAATTTCTAATCATCTAAATAATATAAAAACAATAATTATTTGTTCGCATTTAGTGAGTGAAGTTAAGTTTATTGCATGATGTTGGTGTGTAGAGAATCATGATTAGGTTTACAATTGATTTTAAAAAAGAAATTCATGATAAATGCAAGTATAAAATATAGATTTAATGGACATGCTCTTATTACTCATAATACTATAAAGCATCGGAATACATCTAAAGTCTTAAAAGTAAATCCTAAAAATCTCAAAAAGATTCTATATTTTAAAACAAATAGTAAATTATTAAATAAAATGAAATTTATAAATAATATTATTTTAAATATGAAAGAAACGCTAAAAAATAAATTATTGTAGTCTTGAATCTTACACAATGTTTAATGTTTTTTTCTTTAAGTGGTAGGCAAAAATCACAAACATACACTAGGAAGCCTAAGATTGACCAAAAGAAGTAGATCACGGCTCAACAAAGTCTCATAGGTTTAAATGGAGTAATAATAATACAATAAACTCACTCTAAAAATAGTAAAAAAATATTAACCGATGGTTATTGTGCATACATAAAAACTAAATGTTAATGAATACGTAGAATCGATTCCAACAACTCAGTTTATTGTTTCTAAATGTATAGTCTTCTAGTCTTTCAATCAATCAATCTCTATAACACTACAAGAAAACTGTAGTATCACAGACGAAAAATTTCCTACGGAATTAATTAATCCGTATGTAAAAAGTATTTTCACCTGTGGAATTTTATAGCATTTCCAACGGATGTCGTTTCCAAATAAAATAAAATTTTCAAATGATATTAGTGACGGTATTACAGACCAAATTATTTCCGTAAGTAAAAGTGGTTCAATATTTTACCCGCGAGCGTAATAAAATTATGGAGGAAAATCAATTAACTAAATGTTATACTTTTACAGACAGAATTTCCATAGGTAAAAATGTATCTATACAATACCTGGGCACTAACCTTTACCTACAAAACTTATTCTAAATATTCGGTAGGAAATGGTCATATATACTCTGAAATACAAATTCACCTCAATAGTCATTTACCCCAAATTTCTTTTTTCTTCTTTCTTTCTGTTGCGCCTTCTGAGACAGTCTTCTACTCTCTTCTTCGAATGATTTTACCTGTCGCAACTAGTGAAGATCTGCAACCCTAACAAGCGATAAGGAACGTCTGGCGAAGAGAAAATCAAGGAAATAACAATCAAACAGGAGTTAAGTTATCGCTCCTTCAGGTGATCTGGTGGCGATAGCCCCTTTCCTTCGCCTTCAGGAGTAGAGGACCGAGTACCGTCACAATTTCCCCTCCTGCTCCATGGTTCAGGTAAAGGTTTATCTCAAATTTTCAAGTGGCACTTTCTTCCAATCCGATAGTGGAAGAACTCTCTATCTGTAGCAAACAGTTAGGGCTACAGCAACTTTTGTGCTGACCAGTGGAAACACGAGGACATCCGAAGTCATCTTTGGTTCTTTGCTACTGAATTGGAGCTTGTAAGCTAGGCTTCCCAATAGCAGTTCGGTGATTAGAGATTCTGGAGCAAGTGCTACTTTCCTTTCCGGTACTTCAGTGTTTGAATAACAATTTCTAGTGAAGTTGATTTAGGTTTTTTTTTCCTCGTCGGCCTGATAGTCGTCAGCCTGATTAATTTTGAAGAGCTCAAACCTTTGGATCGTTTCTGGTGAAACTTTTCTTCTACTGAGGTTTGTGGTGGTAGTTAATTGGTGAGTGGTGCCCTCTTTCTGGTCCCTTTGGCAAGGGAAGCTTCACAGCAGTGGTTTTTTGTGGCTACTATTATTGTTTGAGAGCTTGCTCTGTCCTTAGGTGTCTTCTCCGTCTGGCGTCAGATTAGAGAGATGGATTACATTTGGTCCTCTTCTCTGTTGGGTTTCAGTTTGAAGTGTATTGATAGCTTCCTAATATGAGGGTGCTTTCTTGTTAAGGATAGTGGCTTTGTCTGGTTTGTGGGCTGCATCTACTGTGAATTCAAAATCATTTTCTGACTGAGCTAGGTTTGGTGCAAGATTCAAGTGGGATTGATTATTGATTGGGGGTGCTCAGACACCGCGGCAGAATTCGTGTTGAGATAGTTGTGATGGCTTGTATCTCCCTCAACTGTAGAGGTCTGGGTAAAGGTAATTCAAAATTCTGGGTGAAAAGTTTAATTGTGGATCATAAACCGGTTTTTATTTTCTTAATGGAGACTCATAAAATCCGTGAAGATATTCTTGAATTTTTTCAATCTTTTCCTACTTTTAGTGGGGAGGCGGTTAGTAGTAGAGGAAGAAGTGGTGGCCTGGCTCTGATGTGGAGAGTTGGCATAGGTACGGAGATCAAGCAACTGAATTTCTCTCAGCATCATATGTCAGTGGAGGTTGTTTTTCAGGGAGGTAATCCTTTTATCTTCACTGGTTTTTATGAATGGTCAGACTGGAAGTTAAAGTACCTCTCTTGGAAGCTTTTGAGAGTGTTAAGACATCATATTAGACTGCCTTGGATAGTAGCTGGGGATTTTAATCAGATTATGTATAACTATGAAAAAACTGAAGGGAGACGAAGGCATGAAAAATGAAAATCAAATGGAACCATTTAGACAAGTTGTCGCAGATTGTGATCTCCATGACATGGGTTTCTTCGGTGAGGCTGAAACGTATACCAACTGTCAACTAGATGCAAAAAATTCTATCAGTAGATTGGATAGAGTTTTCAGCTGCTCTCTTGGGATGGAGGTTTTTCCAAACCTTTCAGTTCAGCACCTTTCTCGCAAGAACTCGGATCATTGTCCAATCCTTATCAGGTTCCATAGTAATCATAAAGCTCTAATGAGAATCTTCATATTTGAGAATGGGTGGTGTATTGAGGAGAAGTGTAAGTCTATTATTCAAGAAGTTTGGGGCAAAAACCATCTGAATCTAGAGTAGAAGTTTGGTGAATGTGCTAGGAAGTTTTCCCAATGGAAGGGGTGGTCTATTAAAAAAATCGAGTGGAAGATCGCTGTTAAAAATAAGGAGCTAGTTGAGTTTTCAAAAGCTCCTTGTACTCTAGGTGTTGATAATAACAGAAAGATACTCCTTTTTGAAATTGAGTTACTTGCAATGAAAGAGGAAACTTGGTGGCAGCAAAGGTCAAGAGTTTCTTAACTTAAGGAGGGTGATAGGAATACAAAATTCTTTCATGCTAAGGCCTCTTTTACTAGTTAGACAAATGATATCTTCGGACTTAAGAATGAGAATGGGGAGATATGTTACGGGTGGGATCAGATTGAGAAAATATCCAGAAATTATTATTAGGATCTGTTCTCATCTTCTAATCCTTCAGGGGACAATTGCTTTGAGGATGCAGTGAGGAATAAGTTATCACCCTCTTCCATCCTGGCTCTTAATGCTCCTTATCCAGTTCAAGAAGTGATCGAAGTTGTCAAGCTTCTGGGCTCAGAAAAATCCCCTGGTTCGGATGATTTTAATGGTAAGTTTTTTAAAACTTTCTGGAGTACTGTGGGTTCTCATACAAGTTTTGTGGTCCTTGATGTGTTAAGAGGTGCATACCCTTCTGAGCACTTAAACGACTATTTCTTAGCCCTTATCCCCAAGATCAAAGGAGCTGTTCAAATTGAAAGCTTCAGACCTATTGCCCTCTGTAATTTTACCTACAAAATCATCTCCAAAATCCTAGCTACAAGAATTCAAACCTTACTTCCTTCTCTCATTTCCGAAAACCAATCTGGTTTTGTTAAGGGTAGGTTGATTTCAGACAACATCATCCTTACTAGGGAACTTCATCATTTTTTAGACAAAAGCTTAGCCACAAAAAAAGGTTTTTTTTTTCTCTAAAAAAAACCTTAGTAAAGCTTATGATAGGTTGGAGTCGGGGTTTATATTCAAAATCCTCACTGCCATGGGTTTCCCTTCAAATTGGCTAACCCCAATCATGAATTGTATTTTCCTCTGCTAGATGTGCAATCATCATAAATGGGTCCCCTGGTCAGTTTTTTAAGCAAACTAGGGGTATCAGGCAAGGTGACCCCCCTCCATTCTTGTTTATCTTGGTGCTAGAAGCTTTATCTAGTTATCTGAATAAGGTTGACATTGCGGGTGCCTTTAAAGGAATCAAAATGAAGTTTGATAGCCTTTCTATTTCTCATTTAGCTTTCACTGATGATGTTATTTTCTTTGGGTGTGCATCGAGTGAAAATGAAATTTTTCTCCACGTTACTCTTTAAAAATTCCTCAAAGCCTCTGGTCACCATATTAATCTTGATAAATTGGAGATTTGTTTCAGTAAGAGATTGTTAGCACCTCATAACCTCAGTATCTCCAATGTTCTGGGGGTGTCGGAAGTGCCTAATCTCTCTAAGTACCTTGGGCTTCCTTTGAAGATAGGAAGGAACAAAGTTCAAATTTTTATTATATTATAAATGCCATACAAAAAAAGTTGCATCCTGGAGTAAGCCTATGTCTCAAGCAGCTAGGACAATTTTGGTGAGCAGTGTATTGCAAGCTATCCCGTGTTGTTCTATGGCTCTCTTCCTCCTTCCTAAGACAGTTGGTACTAAAATAAACTCAATCATATCAGGGTTCTGGTGGGGTGGCAACAAAAGTTCTAAACCCATGTCTTGGTTGAAGTGGAGTAATGTCTGTAGTAAACTTGATGATGGAGGGTTGGGGTTCAGAAGTGTGGAGGATTCCAACAAAGCTCTGCTCACTAAACAGCTATGGAGAATTATTTCATCTCTAGATTCTCTCATGTCCAAATCCCTAAAAGCTCTCTATTTTCCAAATTGTTGTGTAATAGAAGCTGATCTTCCCTTGAGGGCTACCTAGATTTGGAAATCCTTGTTTCCAAATATCAGCCTACTAAAAGCTAGTATAAAGAAGCAAGTAGGGAAGGGGACTTTTACTTTGTTTTGGGGATGTCCTTGGGTTCCAAGACTAGGAGCTTCTCGGATTAACTCCCCCCCCCCCCCCCTTTTTCTTCTTCTGCCCAGTTGGTCTCTCATTTCATTAACCCAGATCAAAATAGCTGGAACACCCAAAAACTCCAACAATCATTTAGCTCCACAGAAAGTTACTTCATTGCCTCCCTACCTATAAATTCCTCACAAAATGACCATTGGGTTTGGGACTTTACTAGAGACAAAAAATACTCTGTTAAATCTGGCTTCAATTTGATTCAAAAGGAAAAGGAAGATGGCCAGACGTCTCTACCTAACTGTTTCTCACTCTTTAGAAATAGAATTGATAAAGATATTTGTCCACCACGAGCTCGATTGGTTATTTTGAAATTTCTGAAAGGGATTACTCCTTGCCAAGGAAATATAGGTAACAGAATTGGGGGTACCACAAATTGCTTCTTTTGTGGGAGTAAAGATACTCCTGCGCACTATTTTTTTAAGTGTTGTGCGGTCATTGATATTTGAGATCTTAGTATCAACCATCAAAATGTTCCAAGTATTGAAGGCACTGCTGTTGTTGATTGGTTTATTGACCAAGCAGAAAAGTGGGGAAAGAAAAAGCTCTCTTCTGTTATCAATCTGATGTGGGTGATATACGATGCTAGAAAGGTGTAGACATGATTCAGCTTTAGCTTGGTGGAATGTGATAGAGAAAAATATTGCTTATATTGAGGCTTACAAAGCTACCATCAAGATGCATCCTCAGGTAATCAGTGAAGGTATCAAATGGAACCCCCCGCCCTCAGGTTTCATTTTTGTCTCTCTGGATGTCTTCACAAAAAAGAACCACCCATACCAGATCGGTGGCCTTTTGAGAAATATGGAAGGTATTTCAATTCTAGCTTTCAACAAAAAGATGACAAGCACTTGTAAAGTGCAAATTGCTGTTATCAAAGCAGCTTGTAATGCAGTGGAACTTGCTAGTTCAAGAGGTAACCATTGCATCTGTTTTGATAATATGAAAAAGGAGTATCTTCAGATGTTGTTTGGGGAAGATAATGACTACATCTTGGAGATCAAGGAAGAAAGATTGAAGTTTAGAAGTTTGTGTAATTCACTTAGTAGTTATGTGTGTAATAACTCCAATGACTATTTTAACTTTCCTAGTATGTTAGTGGCTAGACTTTTTAGTGATTCCCCCTCAGGTTTGAAAATATGGGAAAAGGAACTCATCCCTTACCGCATTACTACTGCCTGTAGTTTGGACAAGGAACTGTTTATGTAATATGTGATTGGTAATGAGAATTCGCAGGATCTTCTTCAAAAAAGTAAAGGAACGTCTGGCACCTATCTTCTGCTATCCGGTGAGTATTTCAAAATATGTTTTTTGATTTATTCACTCGCCCAAGATTGCAACCCTAACCGGCGACAATGAGCGTATTGATTTCTCCTGCTTTTATTACGCCTCTATATAGGAAAAATCTGGAACTCTGCTTGCTGCACACCAGATTGAAAATGATTATATGTTCATTCTGGGACCGGTAATATCATCACTCTTATCTCTAGCTCTCTGTGATGATACAGAACAAAAGTTTTTGATTTTTTTTCCCTCGCACAAAATCGCAGCTCTAACTATCAAAGAAGAACATAAATACTCTGCGCCATTTTATATGATATCAAATTACATACTACTCTGCATAGATTAATTTAAAACTGCTGCTTGCTGCTCACCAGACTGGAAACCGGTAATGCAACCGTTACTGGCGATAAAGGGAGCTGACGTCTGTACCTGGTTAGTCATCCTTTTCAGTACCTGCTTTGTCTATTATCCCTCGTCTGTACCTGGTTAGTCATCCTTTTCAGCGTCAATTGCATTGCTACTATGAGTTTAAGTAAAGCTACCAATTTTGTCTTCATGTAGTCTTAATGCCAAAAATTATATTCTGTTTCACTATAATTATTCAAGCTGTGGTTACAAAGTTCGAGGGTCTGCTGTACTAATTTTGTTGTATATTAAGGGCTACCATCTTAAAGAACATGCATACTCTGCGTTTTCATTTCTAATTTTGGTCTGCAAAAGGAACATACCGCTGCGTCTTCATTTTTTTTATTTTCTTCCGCTTCGTATAGATAAGCACTTACGTCTTAATAATAGTTTTTGTACTTGTATGACATATAGCATCTTTCATAAAGTGTATAAGATTATTGTATTTACTTCAAGAAACAAAATTGTTGCCACTTGCGACCAATAAGATTATAATTAGATTGTCCAGCTCAAATGTATGTTTGGCTGCTTCAGATGTGGAACCAGTTTAAAAAAAAATAGAAAAGTGTGCTTGTAAGGTCAAAGAGAAATGTTTGGAGGTCATATATTTTAATAAAGCCCTCTAAACGGGTGTTTTTTTCAACACTTTTAAAGTACACTTCAACTTTTTGTGATTGTAGCGTGTTTCTGATTTATATTCACTAGTTAACGGATCATTACCTTTTTTTAAAAAAATTTGATATTGCACAAACTTGAACTTACTATATCTTGTGTTTATTTTAATCTCGACATGCAATATATTACTGCAGTTGCTTTATCGGGTGCCTCTTTTGATTTTAAAACTTTTTGGAGAATTTGATGTACTGGCTTTTGTGGTAATGTAATTGAACTAATATGTTTGTGATTTCGTATCGTATGAATATTGCAACCCTTACTGGCGATAAGGAACACACATACTAT
Source organism: Limonium bicolor (assembly GCA_023374045.1). Lineage (NCBI taxonomy): Eukaryota > Viridiplantae > Streptophyta > Magnoliopsida > Caryophyllales > Plumbaginaceae > Limonium > Limonium bicolor. The sequence continues at coordinate 37,716 of JAIOTZ010000025.1, read as the reverse complement.
ATGCTTTCATTATCTTCTGTTGCTTGCGCCTTGTAGAGATAATATATGGAGCTGCAGTTCATTAAGGAGCTGGTAATGTAATTGAACTGGTGAGCAGGTAAAATATGTTTTCGATTTTGGTTATATGACATCTAAATATTGCAACCTTATCTGGCGATAAGGAGCATACATACTCGGCACCTTCATTCTCTTCTGTTGCTTGCGGCTTGCAGAGATAAATCTGGAGCTGCTTCAGCACATTGTAGTTCATTAAGAAACCGGTAATATAACTGAACTTCTCTATTAGGATTTGTGCTGATTATCAAACTGTTTCTACTTTTAATTTTGTTCCATCGCATCTGAAATTAGTGATAGGGAACATACATACTCAGCAGCCTGTTCCATTTGATTTTGTTCATTCTAATTGATTGTCTCTTCATTCTAGAACCGGTAATACAGTCGATTAGCTAGAGAAATATATAATTGGTTTGGTAGATGAGGAGACAACCAGCTGTACTTTTATATAATTGGTTACCTCAGCTTGCACATCTGACATGTTTTCAAACACTCAAAATTTTCCTAATTAACTATTAATTGTGAGATTCTACTCTAACAACTCTGCTACTTGTTTATTGAATTCTTCTGTTAAATAGAGTTGAGGAAACACATTGACATCTGAGAACAAGGAATGGAGTGCGAATGTGTGGTTGTTGCTTCAGGATTATGGCTGAAATTCTGCTCTGGTCTTCCATTGATTACTTGCTACTGACGAATGTCTGTGACGGATTGGATTTGATTTTTGCTTGGCGCTTTTAGCCTTGTTATATTGTTTCCCATTGCTATCTTTCTTCTTAGACGACAATCTGCATTGCATTGATGAGGATTATTTTGGGTATGTGTTGGTGCCTATCCAGTCCGCAAGCCTCTACTGCTAGTTAATCCTTCCCCAGACTGAAGAAGGGGATGAAAACAACTTACTTCAAAACTGGTAATGCACTCAACCAAATTCCTTTATCTGGTGAATATAGCAATAGAAGTCTATCGCACCTGGTGAAGCAAATAGTAATCATTATAAGCAGACCTATTGCACATTGTGAAAAAAAGAAGATAATCGTTATAAGCATAGCCTGCTGTTTTTTAATCTAAAAAAGCAGGTTGCTGCTTCTATTGCACTTTGTGAAATAAACGATAATCATTATAAGCAATAGCATAGCCCTGTTGTAGTTTGAATTAACATTGCAAATGTAGTTTTTTTGCTGCTCTTTTCATGTGTATACTACTACTGTAGTTCTTTGGCGGAATTTAGTTCTTTCTAATAATCACAATGAGTTACAACAGTTAAGTGAATTTTATTATTATAATTGGTGTTTAGCAGAACAATTCACTTTGTTATAAAGGATTTAGTTGCTGCTATTGAATTATCTCTGTTGTTGTTGGATAATTATTGTTGTTGCTTAGTGTGCTTACTAAAAATTAAGTTATCTCTACTGCTATTGAATTGCTACTACTGTTGCTTTTCAAAAATTAAGTTTTCCGTTGTTGATGATCATTTGCGCTACATAGGAGAAGATGCTAGACATCACAATTATATAGTTTTGCTTTCAGATAAATTATATAACTGTTGCGGTCTTGTATACTTATGTTTTGTTGTGGTCTTCTAAATTGTACAGAGCATTTCATTATTGGCTCTACTCAGAATTTGTTTATGTGGTGGTACGGGTTTAGTTTTCATTTTAAACCCATGTAATGTTATCCTTTCGTTGTGTTATTTTTCTGCTACTTTTCGCTGCTCGGTTTTAATGCCTCAAATAGTGAACATGTTTATGTCTCAATTTTTGATAGATGATGTTTTGTTTTCAGTCATCTAATTGACAACTAGATTGGTTATGAGAAACTCTCAAAGTTCTACACTTGGATGATAGTGTTGAAGAGAAATGTACAAGGATCACAAGAGAAACTTCAATAGTAATTTTCATCAAGAGGCGGATCAAGTGCACAAGTTTGTGGTCATCCTACTTTCTTTAAGACTTGTTATGGGAATTTGATGTATATGGTCTTATGTAAGTAACTAGTATAGCAAAAGAACCATTTTTTATCTATGGAGTTGTAGATACTATGGAATTGTATGTAGATACTAGATCCTAGTCAGTGACTCGTGACTCAACATTGTAAAACTGTGTGCAATGAATAATGGTATGGAATGGTTGTTACGTAGTCTGTGAGAAAATGGTTGTATTTTGGCATAATAGTCAAGGTATTGTATGCTATAAATAGTAGATATACAAATATGTGACTCGTAGGTAATAAATCTGAAATAGAAAATTTCGTAGGTGATAGTGTTAACTGAGATGGAACATTCCGTTGGTGATAACTTTAACTGAGACAGAACATTCTGTTGGTGATAACTTTAACTGAGATAGAATATTCCGTTGGTGATAATCTTTTTCTGAGACGGAATGTTCCGTCGGTGATACTATTATTACCTACGGAGTTTTCTGTCTGTAAAAATTCATAATATCACCGACGGAATTCGTTCACATACGGAATAGTATTACCGACCCGTTTATTATAGACGGAAATTTCCTACGGAATATTCCATTTCTGATTGTCATTACAGACGGATTTTTAGCTTTTACACGGAATATTTCGTCTGTGATACTACTGTTTTCTTGTAATGCTAATAAAATATTTTTATGTACAATTATTCGATATGAACAACCAAAGAAAACGATATATAACAGTCAACGTAATCTTCTCTAACGATTAGAGAAGGTAGTGTGTAATTGTTTCTAATCATTAGTGGAAACGCTTATAAGCTTTCTTGGATACGTAAAAACCAAGGTTAATGAATATGTAAAGTTAAATCCAACAACTCAATTTATCGTTTATAAACATTTATAGCCTTCAGGTTTATCAATCAGTCAAGCTCTATATAAATTGGAAAATACTAAGAAAATATTCTTTGCCTATGATTTGATAGGAACGGTCAAAGGAAAAAATATACAACAGTTAGTGTCATCTTTTCTATAATAGTGATGGAAACAATCATAATAAGTGGTGTACATGTTTATAATCATTAGTAAAAATGTTTATAAGTTATCGTGGATACGTAAAAACCAAGGTGACAAATACGTAAAATCGAATCCAACAACTTAGTTTATAATTTTCTAAATGTTTAAACGTTCTGGTTTATCAATCAACCAAGCTCTGTAATGATAAATGCTATGAAATAGTATTCTTATACACAATGATTCGATGAGAACAATCAAAAGAAAAGATATACAACAGTTAGTGTAGTCCTTTTTAAAATAGTGATGGAAACGATTATAGAATGTTGTGTACATGTTTCTAATCATTAGTGCAAATGTTTGTAATTATTGTGGATACGTAAAAGCTATGGTTAATGAATACATAAATCTGACTCCAACAACTCAGTTTATCATTCCCAAAAGTTTATAACCTTTAAGTTTATCAATCAACCAAGCTCTATAAACTGATAAATGCTATGAAATATTCTTATACACAATGATTTGATAAGAACAGCCAAGGGAAAAGATGTGTAACAGTTAGTGCATCTTTTTCTAAAATAGTGATAGAAATTATTATAGAAGGTTGTGTACATGTTTCTAATCATTAGTGGAAACGTTTATGCGTTATAGTGGATAAGTAAAAACCAAGGTCAATTAATACGTAAAATTGACTCCAACTGCTTAGTTTATCGTTTCCAAACGTTTATAACATTCAGATTTATCAATCAGTCAATCTCTTTAAACTAGCAAAAATGCAAAGAAAATATTCTTATATACCATTATTCCATAAGTATATAGAATGAGTAAAAAAAAATTACTCAACACCACACACCCTAAAAACCACCATAGGAGAGTTAAAACATCGAAGGTTTTTTTAAGGATTTGTAGTGAAGGGTTTATGGTCTAATGACCCTAAATCACAAATGCTAAAAATCTGTAGAGTCGGTGACAACATTATAAAGTAATAAAACGAGTTAAAAAAAGATTACCCTACACCACACACTCTAAAAACCACCCTAGGAGAGTTAAAACGTCGAAGACTTATTTTAGGGTTTGTAGTAGAGGTTTAAGGTCACAAATCCTAAAAATAATTCGAGTCAGTGGCGACATTATAAAGTATAGAACAAGTTGAAAAATATTACCCTATAACCCTAAAACCTGCTGAAAAGTGTAATATTATAAGGGTATAAAAATTAAGCACAAAAACATTCCCTATAATATTTTCACCACCGGGTTAAAAGATACCTATGGGTTAGAAATATTTCCATCAATGGTTTAGAATTGTATCTAGGGAAAATTACATGCCTCGCCATGATGTTTGGTGAAATTTCACACTCCACCCATGTGGTTTTAAAAATTACTTTCCCCACCCATGTGGTTTCCCTCGTTTCACATCCAGCAACTTTTCTGATTTTTGTTCAATTCAAAAGATGCTTAAACATTGTCCGAAATTGATGAAACTTTACATGGATGATGCTAAAGTGATATATTTTGATCTTATGTTAAATCTAATGTTTTTAAGCTTAAATGTGACCCGTGGGACCCAATGAAACATGTGACATGTTCATTGGGTCCCACATGTCACATTTAAACTTTAAAAACTTTAGATTTCTCACTGAACCAAAATATAACACTTTAGCATTGTCTATATAAAATTTCATCAATTTCGGACAACGGTTAAGCATCTTTTGCATTGAACAAAAATTAGAAAAGTTGCTGGATGTAAAACGGGGGAAACCACATGGGTGGGGAAAGTAAGTTTTGAAACCACGTGGGTGGAGTGTGAAATTTCGCCAAACGTCATGGGTGGAGCATACAATTTTCCCTTGTATATATGATAGTATATTAATATTTCATCAATAGTTCAAAATGTATCCAACTTTATTAATTCCTTTATGTATCCATCATTAGTTTAAAATACACATGTTTAATTTGATTAAGATTTTTATCAATTAAAAATCTATCTATGAATATATGTATATATAAATAGAAATTTGTATGATTTTATAAAAATATATTCATGACATCTATAAACTTGAGTGTTTAATCCCTGAAGCCTTTTAATCCACATACTCTCGGAGCAACCGAAATTGCTCGATGATTGTTAAATTATCCATCCACCAATTTATCTCACACGACTTTTTACTATTTTTGTTTGAAAGTGGATGAAAGAAATATGTACGGAGGATTCGAAGAAAGAGAGAAGATAAAGATGACTAGTCTTCTCTACTTCACAATGAAAAGTTAAAATAACCCAGGAGCTAATATTATAAAGAGGCATCACTGTGATGATACTGATCTATTTTCTTCATTATTAAAAGGGAAAATTACATGCCCTACCCATGACGTTTGGAGAAATTATACACTCCACCCACGTGGTTTCAAAAATTACATTCCTCACCCATGTGGTTTCCCTCTTTTTACATCCAGCAACTTTTCAAATTTTTGTTCAATTGAAAAGATGCTTGAACGTTGTCCGAAATTGATGAAACTTTACATGGATGATGCTAAAGTGATATATTTTGATCTTATGTCAAATCCGAAATCTTTTAAGCTTAAATGTGAGCCGTGGGACCCAATGAAACATGTGACATGTTCATTGGGTCCCACATGTCACATTTAAGGTTAAAAAACTTTAGAAATCTCATTGAACCAAAATATAACACTTTAGCATCGTCTGTGTAAAATTTCATCAATTTTGGACAACGTTTAAACATCTTTTAAATTAATCAAAAATTATAAAAGTTGCTAAATGTAAAACGAGGGAAACCACATGGGTGAGGAAAGTAATTTTTGAAACCACGTGGGTAGACTATGTAATTTTGCCAAACGTCATGGGTGCGACATATAATTTTCCCTTATTAAAATTTTAAATTCATAATTGCTTGAAATTTCTTCCCGTTTACAAAGGATTTCCATAAGCCTTAATACACTAACACGTTTATTAATTTGCTCCATAAAATACAAAAGTTAAAGAATGAAGTGAACAGTTCTTAGATTTTGTGAAACTATGTTTTACCGTGTTATAATGGTGACCATCGGGTCCAAATAGAATCGGAACCGGCGGTTCGAACCGGAACCGGTCAGAAACTGTGGTCAAACGAAACAAATACGAATACATGTCTAAAGATTTGGGATCGAACCGGGCCCCGAATTAGAACCGCCCAAAACCGGCCATGAATTCGGAACCGCCAGCACCGAAACTGGAATTGGAACCGCTGGAACCGCCTCGGAATCGGTCAAACTAGCCATTGGTCAAACATCAAAATGAAGTTGTTTTTGCCGAAGCGACTGGAACCGCTCCAGACTAGAACCGGTCAAAACCGCTCTGGAACCTGCCGGAATCGGTATTTTAAGCGAATTTGAAGCGAATACAACCTTCAGAACTGGAACCACACTGGAACTGCTCCCGACCAGTTTCAAACCAGAATACACATTTCCTGGAACCGGAACTGAAACCGGCGCAACCGGAACCGTGACCACCATTACCGTGTTAGCGAGGAGTTAAGGAAAAAAAATTCAAAAAAGGGAAAATTCATGTGATACCTCTAAAAAGTTTGTTAATTCACAAAATACCATAGTTTTTTTTAAAAAAAAATTCAGATACCACAAAAAATAATTTTAATTCATCAGATTCCACAAATTACTAACCCAAAACTTTTTTAGACCAAAATAACCCTACTTGTTAATAAACATAGTTCACGATATACCACATATATATTATTAATTCACAAGATACCACAAAACTTAATAAAATATATATTAAAAATAGTAAAAAAATGAAAAAGTAAGTTTATTATTTTATTGGAAAAATATTTATAAAATAAAAGAAAATGCATATTTAATTAATTTTTTAAAAAAATATAAAAAATACTATATATATCATTAAAAGCTAAAAAATTAATAAATAATTAAAATAGCTAAGAGTGATAATTCAAAATTTTTTTATAATATTTTTAATCAAAATATTTTTAGTAATATAAAATAGAATTATAAAAAAATTAAATTTGTATAAAGTAAACTATAAAACATTAAATTATCATCCTCTTTACTTTTTTGCCTATTTTAATCCAATTGGTGGCTTCTCTAATGTATTATACTTTTTAGGAAAAATTACATTGCCCACCCATGAGGTATTGGGGAATTACAATGCCCACCCACGAGCTTTAAAAAATTACAATGCCCACCCATGAGATATTAAGAAATTACAATGCCCACCCATGAGTTTTAGAAAATTACAGTGTCCACCTATGTACTTATCAAAATGAGGTGAAAATCAAAGATCTAAGTAAATTTTACATTGATTAATCAATTCATCTATGTAAAGCAATAAAAAAACCTATTTTACACCGTGCAACATTAGAGTGATGAAATAAAGAAAAAACGTGCAAAAATTACGAGGAATCACATATATGTTCACCTCATTTTATTTCATTTTATTCTTTTATTTTGTTATTTTTAGGCAAGTTTCATTTATTTAACTTCTAAGTGGTCATATAAGATTAATTTAGGGTTTTTTTTAATTTTTTTACCATTGTCTAAGTTGTTTCTTAAGGTAATCATTACTTTACATATTCCATTTCATCTCTTTTTGATAAGTACATGGGTGAGCATTGTAATTTTCTAAAACTCATGGGTGGGCATTGTAATTTCTTAATATCTCATGGGTGGGTATTGTAATTTTCTAAAGTTCATGGGTGGGCATTGTAATTTTCCAATATCTTATGGGTGGACAATGTAATTTTTCCTACTTTTTATAATTCTTTAGAGATTTTATTATTATATATATGGTATTTTTTATTTTCTTAATTTTAACTCTTCTATGAAGAAGGTTAAATTTTGCTAGTTACTTTTTACAACATATGTTTAATCATTTTTTTGAATTAAAATATAAAATGATATTATAAAAAAATATTATACTATAATATGTTTAACTACTTTTTTTTTGGTCAATTATTTAGCTTATATAGAATATATAATATCACTTTATATATATTTAGTTAAAGGGAAAATTCACGATATACCCCTATTTTCTTTCGTAATTCACAATATACCCCTATGATTTTCGTAATTTAACTTTAAACATGCTTAAATGTTGTCCAAAATTGATGAAACTTTACATGGACGATGCTAAAGTGTTATATTTTGGTCCAATATCAAAATTGAAGTTTTTTAAGCTCACATGTTACCAGTGGGATCCAATGAAGGTCACATGTGAGCTTAAAAAACTTCAATTTTGATATTGGACCAAAATATAACACTTTAGCGCGTCCATGTAAAGTTTCATCAATTTTGGACAACATTTAAGCATATTTAAAGTTAAATTACTAAAATCACAGGGGTATATTGTGAATTACGAAAGAAAACAGAGGTATCTCGTGAATTTTCCCTTAGTTAAATGATACAAAACGTGGAAATGTTTATATATAATCATGTAGTGGAAATGTTTATATGTACTCGTGGCGTGGAAACATTATAGATAATCATGGAATTGTAGAAACGTGGAAACGTTTAAATGAACATGTGGAAACTTTCATTTGAATTTGTGGACACCTTTATGTAAAACGTTGGAAACGTTATTTATAATTGTGGTGTGGAAATCTATCGAGTTAGTGACAACAATATAAAGTGTAGAAATAATGCCAAAAAGATTACCCTACCCCCAAACACTCAAAAAACCACCCTAGGATAGCTAAAAACGTCGAAGACATTTTTATGGTTAGAGACGACAATATAAAGTGTAGAACTAATGCCAAAAAGATTACCCTACCCCCCAAACACCCAAAAAACCACCCTAGGATAGCTAAAAACGTCGAAGACATTTTTAGGGTTTGTAGTACAGGGTTTAGGGTCTAACCACAAACCCTAAAAAACTGTCGAGTCAGTGGCGACAATATAAAGCGTAGAACTAATGCCAAAAAGATTACCCTACCCCCCAAACACCCAAAAACCACCTAGGATAGCTAAAAACGTCGAAGGCATTTTTAGGGTTTGTAGTACAGGGTTTAGGGTCTAACGACCCTAAACCCTAAACCACAAACCCTAAAAAACTGTCGAGTCAGTGACGACAATATAAAGCGTAGAACTAATGCCAAAAGGATTACCACAAACCCTAAAAAACTGTCGAGTCAGTGACGACAATATAAAGCGTAGAACTAATGCCAAAAGGATTACCTTACCCCAAACACCCTAAAAACAACCCTATGATGATAAAAACGTCGCAGGGTTTGTAGTAGGGTTTAGGGTCTAACGATCTCTGATTCACTTTTTAACAACATTTGGTTTACTTTTTAACAACCTTTGTAACACCCCAACCACCACCGTACACTTAACATCAAACTGCAGCGGAAACCTCAACTCATCACATTACTTAATTCAATGGTGTTACACGCCGTTAACCACCCACGTGGCTAACAAGGCTAATACATGTACTTGTATCGGTCTGATGGACTAGATTCCCGAGCAACTACACAATACAATCCTCATTCCATTTTCAACATTATTATATACATACATCCTACTGTGCCGAGTATTTACAAAACTAATGCCGATAACAATTTCGGTCTTACTACGCTTACAATGCTTACGCCATTTAAATGGCTACCCATGTATAAACATCTACCCGTCCTACTCTCGAACGGCTTCCAGCTCCTTGTACCTGAAATAGAAAAGGAGAGAAAGGGTGGCCCCAAGGGGCTCAACACCTTTGCTGGTATGGTAATCCCGCAGCCCACATGCTACTGGGCCACGCACAACTAATTGTCGTCTTAGCATGCAGTTGATTATATTTAAATCATGCATACAAGCCATAAACATACAACACATCACATTTCGCCTCAATGGGCTCAACCTATTACCAACACATCCACACTTAACCACCATTCAATGATTCCTTAAACCCTAGAGTGGCTCTCTCTAAAACGGAGCTACTTCCTTAACGAACGACAAGTACCCATTAATCGGGTTATCCTTAAACGCCTCTTGTCACAAAACTGGGATTCATTTCCATGATCCACACGCTCCATATCCTACAACATATCTCATTCCTCACATAACAAAACATAACAAAACCCTTTTGTTTTGACGCACACATGATGACATCGCATTCATTTTAAACATCCAATATATATATATATACCATAGCACAAAGGGAATTTGCATAGCACCATAACATTACATAACACCATAAAATCGGTTCTCACAAGGAACCTTCCACCATAGTTAGTATACCATGTGAGCCTAGGGATTTTTGCCAATCCCATGTTAAGCTCGTTACCAACCTCGTTACCGTCCAGTTATATAGAACGGTTAACTTAAACCCAAGGTGTGTCGGATATAGTGATCCCAAGCACACCGAAATAACATTCGTATGCCCCTGTGGCCCGACGTGAGTCAGTAATTAGCTTGGATAAGCTAAGGGAAGGTGGAAACCAAATTGGAATACAACCTATACATACACCAAGAGAGCCGAACGGATATGACATCGACTCCCGTCCATCACACGCGTGGCCGGAACAACCGGACTCCTCACCCCCCATTAATACATATACACTTATAAATAAGTAGTTAGAGATCATTATGGAGCCTACCACATCCACACCATACGGTATCATAACCGAGTTAAGCACACAAAGGGAGGTTCACACACTTGCATACAACAACAATGTCCAACTAACTCACACATAGCCGTGGTTAGCACGTTCCCAAGGTTTGGGCCGTCAACTCCGAATACCGATCACTAGTGTTCCTAGGTTTGGTTAGCTAAGGTTTAACACATATTTGAGGTTAAATGGTATCGGAGGCCAAATTCGCCACATAAATGAATTACTATAAACTCATTACATGTTTTAATCTTACAAGGTGGCAAACACTCAAGAAAACATATTGGCATACAAGCCGGTGTGTAATCCGGTAGGACACAGGTTGCAAGAAAACCATACCTGTCACCGGAGTCCACTTTACCACGTCCACTTATGTTCCTCGAGCGATTCTCGAACAACTGTTAACATCACATGTGTTTTTATTAACATCGGGGTTTGCTTGATTATTTAATGTCTAATGCTTAACTTCCCCGTAACTAGTTACATAACTTTACATTTAACTTGTTTTACTTTTACATTTTGATACAACTTTTCACCCACTTAATTGCCATTTAAAACTCACCTAACATGTCCTTAACAACCTTATAACATCATTACCTATCAATCCCCATCATTACATATCATTTCCATACCTTAACAATGTTTTTGGTCCATACAACGCCTTGTCCGAACTTGTGTCCGGACTTCCCAAGTTCGGACGCTGTTCGAGGCCAAAGCGGAGAAGTAAATAGGTGTGTCCGAACTTCCCATGTTCGGACGGTAGTTCGGACGCTGTTCGAAGATCAGAATATTCACGCGCACACAGGCACGTCCGAACGTCCACGTTCGGACGGTAGTTCGGACAGCCAAGAACTTCACTTTCCAAGTTTTGTTTCATCTATTCTCTTCATCCATTGACTACCCAAGCTTCCTACATGAACTTAGGCATATTCTAATACTAGAATATCACTTTGATTCACCTTAAAACATTGTCCAACTTGTTACCAATTTATCAAATCTCTTAACACTTGTAACTTCCTTTTGGTTTCCAAGTGGTGTTTCACCTTAAATGACCACTACACTAAATGCTTCCTCACCTTCCTAACATCATCTCCCAAGCATCTCCTCTTACTAACCAAATCCTCTTTTCACAACTTCTTGAATTCCTTTCTCAAAACCTACCTAAACATCATTCCCTCCTTATTCATCCACATTACCTAAACCTTAAACAAACTTCTCCAAGACTTCATTACATCCTAAAACACTCATTGGATTTCTAGAACTTCCAAGACAATGCCTAAATCCTTATAGCACCTTAGAACACCTTAATGCATGTTTCTTCCTTAGTGAAGCATGTATCCATTCCTAACAATTCCTAGTTCACCCAAGTTCATTTAAGCACTTAAAACTCCTTATACATTTTACATTTTGACATGGGTTTTCTTAGCACATCATCATTCCAAAACTCATAGTTTTCACCATTAAAACACTCAAGAACACCTAAAATCCATCAAACCATTTTTATACACAAACTTCACACATTTAGCACTACATCACAATATAGTGCATAACTTAAACTTGCTTGGCACTTAGGCCCTTAAATAACATGGCTCTTAGGCCCTTAAATTGCATAATCCTTAAACACTGAATTTCCCACATAAATAATGCCTTTGACCTGCAAATACATACACCAATACATATGTTCTTTTACTAGTCTCCTTGAGAACACTTTACTAGGTCATTCACCATTTGCTCTTTAGGTAGTTTTAACAAGCATTATAAGCTTATTTCTCCTAAGGCATTAAACCACATTAAGATAGCATATTACCTCTTTTCCTCCCAAATTTCTTTCTTGTTTCCTTACAAAACCGGTAAGGCATTTGGTTCCTTGCCAACTACTAACATTATACAAACAACATAATGAGTATATAAGCTTTAAGCTTCATCTCATTGTAAACCCTAATTACATATATTGTTTTAACACATCAAGGTAATTGTTTTACCTTTGAATGGAAAGAGAGCTTGAATGAGTATCAAGAGAGGACTCCTCCTAGCCCTTGGAAGATTTAAATGAAGCTAAAATAAGACAAGAGAAGACACCATTACAAGGTGCATTTTCGGTCAACACCAAAAATGAAGGAAATGGAATTTTCTTTGGTTTTTCCTTACCTTGAAGCAAAGGTGATCAACAAGGCATAAAAATATTAGCTCAAGATCCTTCCATGGAAGTTCTCCTTGGCACCGAAATGGGGGTTTTGATGATTTGAAAGGACAATGTTGTAGAGCTTGCTCCAACTAAGAGAACGGTAGTCTCGGAATTAAATTCGAAGCATGGAGTCATAAGTTACAAGTGAAGAAGGATGAGGAATGGTATGGTTCTGTTGGAAACCGATGGAGAGGAGGAAGAAGATGGCCAACGTGGGAAATGAAAGGAAAGAAGAGAATGAAGAGATAAGTTTGCTTTTGTTAAGATATTTATTCTTATAAAGCAAATAGTACATTAATTAGTCATTCTTTCTTTCTTAGTAAACTAACAAGGGTGGTGAGTCCACACCTTAAAACCGGCCTCAAATAGTACCTAGGGGTATTTTAGACTTATTAATCAATTGTCTCACTTATAGTAACATATGTTACAAACTAGCTTATAAAAATCACTATTCACCAAAACAAGGCACATAGAAGTGAAATTTTGATTTCCCATTGATATAGCCACCAAATGTGATACTATATAGTACATGTTAATTAAAGAGTAATGATGGACATTTAGCCATTCAAAACTCATTTACAAGACAATTTTTTCAAAAACGTGCTTTAAGACTCCTTAAAGCAATTTTGCGTTTTAACTTGTTTTCAAGCTTGGTTTTCTTTAGTAATTGATTTAATATGTTCATTAACATATAAATAAGGCATAGGTATGACCATTAGGTATACACCTTTATCCCAAGCTTAGAGCACATTTTAGCCCATATTGACCTTAAGGTATTTATTTGTGTTTTGTTTGGTTTCATTGCTACCAAAGTTTCCTAAGGACTTAATTAGCCTTATAAAGTCATAATTAAACATTATCAAGTCTTGGTAGGCTCTTTGGGTCCTAACCAAGTTCACTCCAAGTTAGAGCATGTTTTGCTCAAACCGTGTCTTAGTTTTTATTGTGTTTTACCATGGTTTAAATGGTTCGTTTATGTTTCTAAGGCACTTTTAGCCTTTAAATACCATAGTTTAACATTACACAACGTACCAAGGTTGGGGTATTTCAATCTGCCCCCCTTAAAAGAACTTCGTCCTCGAAGTTCACATTTCCTCGCATCATTGGATTAGAATACGGGAATTACTTATAGCCATAAAACTTCCATTACCAACCATCATTTACATCCAACCTCGGACTTAATGGTCCGGGCAACATATCCACATTACACATAAATACTCACATGGTAATCTCGGACTTAATGGTCCGGGTACCTTCACCACACTTGCACTAACATAATATCCCTCAGACTCTTAGGTCTGGGTGACATAACCACATTTGGACTCGTAGGCCCGGGTACACAATCAATTCAGAACCCAACCACATTGGAACTCAAGGTCTAAAAAAGTATTTATTACTTATTCCACACAACATGTCTTAGCATGTATATCAAACAGAAATACCTTTTCCATCTCTCCATGGGTTCGAATCCCACATTGAGTACATATACACTGTGATCCCGCAGAACCCGGTCGCGATGGACACCTTCTGGTCCCCGTTCCTTTGGGAGATTAAAACATTCACTTAATTTTTTTAACATATATACTTCTCATGTCACCGGTCCGAAGACAAAGGCTCATACGTCCTCAGCTCGTGAGCAAGTACTACAAATATTCTTTACTAGGTTAAGTATAAGAAGATCTTTTATTCAAAATATTAATCGATTGTTTGAAAACACCAATTGAAAATCCTTTTGAAAACACCACACAACTCCAAGTCCAATTTATGCTCCTTGTATTTTTCTTAACATGGTTGTTTGTGACCACTTACAGGGAGCTTCAAGAGTCATCCAACCCTGATGTGATCAGCATCAGTGTTGAACTCTTCCACCCCAATTTGTGTTCGGCTTCCCTTGATCTCATGATAATCAAGTTTCACCTCCCACTTCTTTTTCAACCAACAACTAATTCAAGCATATCCATTTTCTATCTTTGAATCCTTCTAGTCATAATCATAACATCTCCAAGGGATAGAACTCCGTCTATCAATCATCACCCCAAATCCAACTTAATTCAAGTACCTAGGAAATTTAATCTCACTAGGTTCTATGTCGGTCTTATACCCCTCATAAATCACAACACTGTATATATATACATATTTTTTTATCAAAATACAATACATGGTTTACATTTATGCACCGTCGGGTTTTAGTTCCCCGGGAGTTTCTTTACTCCCTTCCATTTGTACTCTCACACACCACTGTTAACAAAATAAACACACTTCCCACAATGGTATTCGCATCTTCTGTGCGCAATTACCACAATTTAACCACAAATAAATGCGTATGTTTATAAACACACGCGCCAACCATCATAACAAATCATTTTGTGCTATGCACAACCCAGTTCACGTACACTTGTACGGTAAAACACACTAAGTGGTTTGCGCTCTACCCCCCTTAAAAGGGATTACGCCCACGTAATCAATCACTAACCTTGGCTTAAAATGTTCTGCCGTCGTGAAGTGTTTTGACTTCCACGCGGTCTATTACACAATGGATTCTGATTAGAGGATCTTAACCATATTGGCGGTTTAGTCCCTAAACCAAGAATTCACATTGGAGTTCTAACTCATAACCGGTTTCGGTCCTGGCCTGTGGGGCTTTTAGGCATTGATAATTTGCCATTCACTCGTGTTCACCATGTACATTCAACACTTGAATCACTGGCTCACTAGTTTCTGCTGCGAAACTCTAATAACTGTAGAGCTTAATTGCTCCATTTGTTATTCTTACTGTATTGTACATCCCTAATTGTCACCTTCATCTTGGTAACAATGGTTTCTCAACCGACGCACGGTATCTTTTACCCTGAGAGGATTCGGTGAGTTTCACAATTTTCCATCCACTTCCATAATAATTTACTGTGTATACAGCTATGCATTTCACAATGACTGACTTGTTCCCTTCCGACTTATTGTCGGTTGAGATTGAGCTACTACCTAGTGTGTAGTGCTCTCTCAGTTATTTACAACATTTGGGGTATATTCCATACCGATATTTGGCAGTTAGTGCTACTGTAGTCACTTACTGTTAATCATGTCTCCACATTGGTTTTGTACAAGTCTCCTTTATTGGTGCGGTCTTGCATTTCCTATGCATCGGCCATTATAACATTATTCCTCCACAATTACCATGCTTCCGATTCCTAGCTATCCCACTTGATCATTACTGCGCAAGTGCAATACCAAAACACTCAGTCATACAGAGTGCAGAGGCGTAAACTCTTGACAGTAAATCTCTCATGCGATTGCGATAGGAATTTACACTGTGTTTTACTGAAATTCTTATCACATAATACTTGTCATCGGCTTACTGCTCGATTCGTTTGCTACCATTTACTATTGTGCCTCCACTGGGTTTAACTCATAACTCTACTCCCTCCCCATTTTATCATCTAACAATACTCACCCAACGGTCGCTTATTGCGCCGTATCCTTACTCATTATACAACATCAACTTATACTGCATCCGCTATTATATTAGCTTCCGCCATTACACTGGGTTTATCTGGCCACTTATTTGGCTGGTTGTTGAATATACTATATTTCTTTTGAGTCTTTATGTTCCTTGAGCGTTGTTCGCTACTCATTTAGCATCACACACCTATGGTGGTCGCTATCAACTTATCACTCTTCCTGTGTACACAACTGGTACGAGTATTTCTCTTCGTAATATTTTATTCAAATCACCCTGGGGTAATAACATCGTGGTCCATCCTCCACATATTTCTTGAACTTGATTCACATAACTACCGCTTCTGCGGTCTCACAATATCGAGAGGTATCCCCACTCTTAATGCAGTGGTTCGCTTACCACTTTATCCACTTATACTACATAAACTTCTACAATCAATCAAATTTATATAACATATCTTGCTTATGGCTTATAAGCCTTATTTGTCTTGAGCTGGGCTCATTGTAGGCTGTCCACACATATGTACTTCTCTGTACAACATTACATGTTTAGAGGTTGTAGTGTGCTCCATGACAAGGTCGTTGCATTCCGTTTCCCTTCATGGGATGCCCCTTAGGTTTGTCAGTCCGTCTCCTGTCAACTTATGTCTAAACTGGGTGTTAATTTCAACCCTTGCGTTTCTGTCATGTATTTCGTTCAACAATTGTTGATGCGCACACCCTTCAAGGATTTCTCCTGGGTGTCGTTAAGTTATGCCTTTACATCTGGTTCACAGTTATTGGTACATTCAGTTAGCCACGCCTTTTGCGTTCTTCACTGGTTATTATTTTCTTCTGTGAAGGTCGTCATTTCCTAATAATGTAGGTACTCATTCTGGGAATTTCATCCCGTCCATTGCACTTTACTGTGTCTACACTAGGCGTCTGCCTTGCCCTGCTTTCCAGCTATCATGTTAATCCCTGGGGATCCTTAAGTCATATAAGTTGTCTTTACATTCAGTTAGTGCACTTCGCACCTCCTGACTCTTAAACATTTCCTTGAAAGGAATTCACTAATTCCTTTAGTTTCGTTAACTTAACTGAGTTCCTTAACTTCAACCATTCCTTGTAATCTCTAGCTCTCGTTTGATTTATACTGCTGACCGTAGACGGAGTCGACTACTTCCCGTGTTTCGGACTCTACTCGTATACATATATGGGGTATCATACTGATACATTACTACTTACCCAACTACCTATAAGTAGGTCTGTCAGGCCCACATGCTCCTATCGGAGTGCGGTCGTCCCACAACACAGTTGGTACACTTGTAGTGTCCGTCACAGCCTAGTGAAGTATTCTGTTGTCAATTCCCTTATATTGTCCCGTGACAATATCATTCCTTGCTTCCCGAACTTATCGAGGGAAAGTTTATCCACTGTTGTATCCTTGTCAACTGCCCCTGGTTTCACTGGTTTGGTTTAAAAGAAGGTTGGAAAGAAGTGTTGGTTTGAAAGAAAATCTGGTTTTGAAAGAAAGAGTTTAGGTAAATCTGGGTTTGAAAGAAAATTTTTCATGGTTTCACAACATCTTCTTACCTTAGCCAAGTCTAGCTTCTTGCTGACTGGTGTACTTCCAATTACAGAGGTTAGGCTAACAGGCCTTCCACTGTTATGACGATCACATTCAACTTCATAGTACTTTACTAAGTACTTTGCATTGGTTATAGATTTCCCGAACAGCCCTGTTATAGCAGCACTTGCTATGGCAAGTGCGCCATGCTAACTGGCTATTGGTTCAACACATACCGGTTGTAGTGTTGTTCTTACCCGCACTGTCATCAGTGGCCTTGTTGGCCCTTATTTGGTCATACCGTCTTGACAATAAATCTTCTGAGTACTTCTCGCCGTCTCCACATGGTAACCATTAACTAGGGTGTTGCCCATTCTGGGAGACCTCCCCTTTTTTTGTTAATATTGTATCCTCCTCGTACTACGTTGCCGTTTCTTAATCGGTTGATATACCGTTGGTGACATTATTTAATGTTTGTAGTCCCGTAGACGCTCGTCTCGGGTTTTATTGATCCATTTCTTGCCCGTTGCACGGTCGGTGCGTTGCAAGCTGGTTGTTCTCGACTGCTCGGCATGTCGACCCAGGTTGCCGGAAATTTTATTCTTCCATGCACAAGATTCTTCATTCTTTGCTATTAAATGCGGCTAACATTGTTCAGATGTAAACCGTCTCCGGGATTCCCACTTTTCGGGATCTACCGTATGACAGGTTCTCCGTACCCTAAAGGTATTTAATAACAGCCAGATCGGGTATTCCCGAGTATGAGAGGACTTTCATCTCTTTGGCGTTGTTTTCCAAGTTATAAAACAGGGATTGTGGAGGGCGGGAAGGATATAGTAGGATTCCAGTATTCACTGGTAGTTCCTTACTAGCGTATCTCTCACGCTATCACTCAACCCTAACCCAAAGTACTTAAATCCTAACTCGGTATTCCCTAAGCTCGGTAATTCAGTCATCAGAGCGATACTTCGCTCTGATACCACTTTTGTAACACCCCAACCACCACCGTACACTTAACATCAAACTGCAGCGGAAACCTCAACTCATCACATTACTTAATTCAATGGTGTTACACGCCGTTAACCACCCACGTGGCTAACAAGGCTAATACATGTACATTGTATCGGTCTGATGGACTAGATTCCCGAGCAACTACACAATACAATCCTCATTCCATTTTCAACATTTATTATATACATACATTCCTACTGTGCCGAGTATTTACAAACTAATGCCGATAACAATTTCGTCTTACTACGCTTACAATGCTTACGCCATTTAAATGGCTACCCATGTATAAACATCTACCCGTCCTACTCTCGAACGACTTCCAGCTCCTTGTACCTGAAATAGAAAGGAGAGAAAGGGTGGCCCCCAAGGGGCTCAGCACCTTTGCTGGTATGGTAATCCCGCAGCCCACATGCTACTGGGCCACGCACAACTAATTGTCGTCTTAGCATGCAGTTGATTATATTTAAATCATGCATACAAGCCATAAACATACAACCACATCACATTTCGCCTCAATGGGCTCAACCTATTACCAACACATCCACACTTAACCAACCATTCAATGATTCCTTAAACCCTAGAGTGGCTCTCCTCTAAAACGGAGCTACTTCCTTAACGAACGACAAGTACCCATTAATCGGGTTATCCTTCAACGCCTCTTGTCACAAACTGGGATTCATTTCCATGATCCACACGCTCCATATCCTACAACATATCTCATTCCTCACATAACAAAACATAACAAAACCCTTTGTTTTGACGCACACATGATGACATCGCATTCATTTTAAACATCCAATATATATATATACCATAGCACAGCAAGGGAATTTGCATAGCACCATAACATTACATAACACCATAAAATCGGTTCTCACAAGGAACCTTCCACCATAGTTAGTATACCATGTGAGCCTAGGATTTTTGCCAATCCCATGTTAAGCTCGTTACCAACCTCGTTACCGTCCAGTTATATAGAACGGTTAACTTAAACCCAAGGTGTCGGATATAGTGATCCCAAGCACACCGAAATAACATTCGTATGCCCCTGTGGCCCGACGTGAGTCAGTAATTAGCTTTGGATAAGCTAAGGGAAGGTGGAAACCAAATTGGAATACAACCTATACACCAAGAGAGCCGAACCGGATATGACATCGACTCCCGTCCATCACACGCGTGGCCGGAACAACCGGACTCCTCACCCCCCATTAATACATATACACTTATAAATAAGTAGTTAGAGATCCATTATGGAGCCTACCACATCCACACACCATACGGTATCATAACCGAGTTAAGCACACAGGGAGGTTCACACACTTGCATACAACAATGTCCAACTAACTCACACATAGCCGTGGTTAGCACGTTCCCAAGGTTTGGGCCGTCAACTCCGAATACCGATCACTCATGTGTTCCTAGGTTTGGTTAGCTAAGGTTTAACACATATTTGAGGTTAAATGGTATCGGAGGCCAAATTCGCCACATAAATGAATTACTATAAACTCATTACATGTTTTAATCTTACAAGGTGGCAAACACTCAAGAAAACATATTGGCATACAAGCCGGTGTAATCCGGTAGGACACAGGTTGCAAGAAAACCATACCTGTCACCGGAGTCCACTTTACCACGTCCACTTATGTTCCTCGAGCGATTCTCGAACAACTGTTAACATCACATGTGTTTTTTATTAACATCGGGGTTTGCTTGATTATTTAATGTCTAATGCTTAACTTTCCCCGTTAACTTAGTTACATAACTTTACATTTTAACTTGTTTTACTTTTACATTTTGATACAACTTTTCACCCACTTAATTGCCATTTAAAACTCACCTAACATGTCCTTAACAACCTTATAACATCATTACCTATCAATCCCCATCATTACATATCATTTCCATACCTTAAACAATGTTTTTGGTCCATACAACGCCTTGTCCGAACTTGTGTCCGGACTTCCCAAGTTCGGACGCTGTTCGAGGCCAAAGCGGAGAAGTAAATAGGTGTGTCCGAACTTCCCATGTTCGGACGGTAGTTCGGACGCTGTTCGAAGATCAGAATATTCACGCGCACACAGGCACGTCCGAACGTCCACGTTCGGACGGTAGTTCGGACAGCCAAGAACTTCACTTTCCAAGTTTTGTTTCATCTATTCTCTTCATCCATTGACTACCCAAGCTTCCTACATGAACTTAGGCATATTCTAATACTAGAATATCACTTTGATTCACCTTAAAACATTGTCCAACTTGTTACTCATCTTCTTATCAAATCTCTTAACACTTGTAACATTTCCTTTTGGTTTTCCAAGTGGTTTTACCTTAAATGACCACTACACTAAAATGCTTCCTCACCTTCCTAACATCATCTCCCAAGCATCTCCTCTTACTAACCAAATCCTCTTTTCACAACTTCTTGAATTCCTTTCTCAAAACCTTACCTAAACATCATTCCCTCCTTATTCATCCACATTACCTAAACCTTAAACAAACTTCTCCAAGACTTCATTACATCCTAAAACACTCATTGGATTTCTAGAACTTCCAAGACAATGCCTAAATCCTTATAGCACCTTAGAACACCTTAATGCATGTTTTCTTCCTTAGTGAAGCATGTATCCATTCCTAACAATTCCTAGTTCACCCAAGTTCATTTAAGCACTTAAAACTCCTTATACATTTTACTAAATTTTGACATGGGTTCTCTTAGCACATCATCATTCCAAAACTCATAGTTTTCACCATTAAACACTCAAGAACACCTAAAATCCATCAAACACATTTTTATACACAAACTTCACACATTTAGCACTACATCACAATATAGTGCATAACTTAAACTTGCTTGGCACTTAGGCCCTTAAATAACATGGCTCTTAGGCCCTTAAATTGCATAATCCTTAAACACTGAATTTCCCACATAAATAATGCCTTTGACCTGCAAATACATACACCAATACATATGTTCTTTTACTAGTCTCCTTGAGAACACTTTACTAGGTCATTCACCATTTGCTCTTTAGGTAGTTTTAACAAGCATTATAAGCTTATTTCTCCTAAGGCATTAAACCACATTAAGATAGCATATTTACCTCTTTTCCTCCCAAATTTCTTTCTTGTTTCCTTACAAAACCGGTAAGGCATTTGGTTCCTTGCCAACTACTAACATTATACAAACAACATAATGAGTATATAAGCTTTAAGCTCATTGTAAACCCTAATTACATATATTGTTTTAACACATCAAGGTAATTGTTTTACCTTTGGATGGAAAGAGAGCTTGAATGAGTATCAAGAGAGGACTCCTCCTAGCCCTTGGAAGATTTAAATGAAGCTAAAATAAGACAAGAGAAGACACCATTACAAGGTGCATTTTCGGTCAACACCAAAAATGAAGGAAATGGAATTTTCTTTGGTTTTTCCTTACCTTGAAGCAAAGGTGATCAACAAGGCATAAAAATATTAGCTCAAGATCCTTCCATGGAAGTTCTCCTTGGCACCGAAATGGGGGTTTTGATGATTTGAAAGGACAATGTTGTAGAGCTTGCTCCAACTAAGAGAACGGTAGTCTCGGAATTAAATTCGAGCATGGAGTCATAAGTTACAAGTGAAGAAGGATGAGGAATGGTATGGTTCTGTTGGAAACCGATGGAGAGAGAAGGAAGAAGATGCCAACGTGGGAAATGAAAGGAAAGAAGAGAATGAAGAGATAAGTTTGCTTTTGTTAAGATATTTATTCTTATAAAGCAAATAGTACATTAATTAGTCATCTTCTTTTTTAAACTAACAACGGGTGGTGAGTCACCACACCTTAAAACGCGCCTCAAATAGTACCTAGGGTATTTTAGACTTTATTAATCAATTGTCTCACTTATAGTAACATATGTTACAAAACTAGCTATAAAAATCACTATTCACCAAAACAAGGCACATAGAAGTGAAATTTTTGATTTCCCATTGATATAGCACCAAATGTGATACTATATAGTACCATGTTAATTAAGAGTAATGATGGACATTTAGCCATTCAAAACTCATTTACAACAATTTTTCAAAAACGTGCTTTAAGACTCCTTAAAGCACATTTTGCGTTTTAACTTGTTTTCAAGCTTGGTTTTCTTTAGTAATTGATTTAATATGTTCATTAACATATAAATAAGGCATAGGTATGACCATTATGTCTTATACACCTTTATCCCAAGCTTAGAGCACTTTAGCCCATATTGACCTTAAGGTATTTATTTGGTTTTGTTGGTTTCATTGTCTACCAAAGTTTCCTAAGGACTTAATTAGCCTTATAAAGTCATAATTAAACATTATCAAGTCTTGGTAGGCTCTTTGGGTCCTAACCAAGTTCACTCCAAGCTTAGAGCATGTTTTTGCTCAAACCGTGTCTTAGTTTTTATTGTGTTTTACCATGGTTTAAATGGTTCGTTTATGTTTCTAAGGCACTTTTAGCCTTTAAATACCATAGTTTAACATTACACAACGTACCAAGGTTTGGGGTATTTCAATCTACCCCCCTTAAAAGAACTTCGTCCTCGAAGTTCACATTTCCTCGCATCATTGGATTAGAATACGGGAATTACTTATAGCCATAAAACTTCCATTACCAACCATCATTTACATCCAACCTCGGACTTAATGGTCCCCGGCAACATATCCACATTACACATAAAATATACTCACATGGTAACCTCGGACTTAATGGTCCGGGTACCTTCACCACACTTGCACTAACATAATATCCCTCAGACTCTTAGGTCTGGGTGACATAACCACATTTGGACTCGTAGGCCCGGGTAACACAATCAATTCAGAAACCCAACCACATTGGAACTCAAGGTCTAAAAAAGTATTTATTACTTATTCCACACAACATGTCTTAGCATGTATAAAACAGAAATACCTTTTCCATCTCTCCATGGGTTCGAATCCCACATTGAGTACATATACATGTGATCCCGCAGAAACCGGTCGCGATGGACACCTTCTGGTCCCCGTTCCTTTGGGAGATCAAAACATTCACTTAATTTTTTAACATCTATACTTCTCATGTCACCGGTCCGAAGCACAAAGGCTCATACGTCCTCAGCTCGTGAGCAAGTACTACAAAATATTCTTTACTAGGTTAAGTATAAGAAGATCTTTTATTCAAAATATTAATCGATTGTTTGAAAACACCAATTGAAAATCCTTTTGAAAACACCACACAACTCCAAGTCCAATTTATGCTCCTTGTATTTTTCTTAAATGGTTGTTTGTGACCACTTACAGGGAGCTTCAAGAGTCATCCAACCCTGATGTGATCAGCATCAGTGTTGAACTATCTTTCCACCCCAATTTGTGTTCGGCTTCCCTTGATCTCATGATAATCAAGTTTCACCTCCCACTTCTTTTTCAACCAACAACTAATTCAAGCATATCCCATTTCTATCTTTGAATCCTTCTAGTCATAATCATAACATCTCCAAGGGATAGAACTCCGTCTATCAATCATCACCCCAAATCCAACTTAATTCAAGTTACCTAGGAAATTTAATTCTCACTAGGTTCTATGTCGGTCTTATACCCCTCAAAATAACAACACTGTATATATATACATATTTTTTTATCAAAATACAATACATGGTTTACATTTATGCACGTCGGGGTTTTAGTTCCCCGGGAGTTTCTTTACTCCCTTCCATTTGTACTCTCACACACCACTGTTAACAAAATAAACACATTCCCACAATGGTATCGCATCTTCTGTGCGCAATTACCACAATTTACCACAAATAAATGCGTATGTTTATATAACACACGCGCCAACCATCATAACAAATCATTTGTGCTATGCACAACCCAGTTCACGACAATGTACGGTAAAACACACTAAGTGGTTTTGCGCTCTACCCCCCTTAAAAGGGATTACGCCCACGTAATCAATCACTAAACCTTGGCTTAAAATGTTCTGCCGTCGTGAAGTGTTTTGACTTCCACGCGCGTCTATTACACAATGGATTCTGATTAGAGGATCTAACCATATTGGCGGTTTAGTCCCTAAACCAAGAATTCACATTGGAGTTCTAACTCATAACCGGTTTCGGTCCTGGCCTGTGGGGCTTTTAGGCATTGATAATTTGCCATTCTCGTGTTCACCATGTACATTCAACACTTGAATCACTGGCTCACTAGTTTCTGCTGCGAAACTCTAATAACTGTAGAGCTTAATTGCTCCATTTGTTATTCTTACTGTATTGTACATCCCTAATTGTCACCTTCATCTTGGTAACAATGGTTTCTCAACCGACGCACGGTATCTTTTACCCTGAGCGGATTCGGTGAGTTTCACAATTTTCCATCCACTTCCATAATAATTTACTGTGTATACAGCTATGCATTTCACAATGACTGACTTGTTCCTTCCGACTTATTGTCGGTTGAGATTGAGCTACTACCTAGTGTGTAGTGCTCTCTCAGTTATTTACAACATTTGGGGTATATTCCATACCGATATTTGGCAGTTAGTGCTACTGTAGTCACTTACTGTTAATCATGTCTCCACATTTGGTTTTGTACAAGTTCTCCTTTATTGGTGCGGTCTTGCATTTCCTATGCATCGGCCATTATAACATTATTCCTCCACAATTACCATGCTTCCGATTCCTAGCTATCCCACTTGATCATTACTGCGCAAGTGCAATACCAAAACACTCAGTCATACAGAGTGCAGAGGCGTAAACTCTTGACAGTAAATCTCTCATGCGATTGCGATAGGAATTTACACTGTGTTTTACTGAAATTCTTATCACATAATACTTGTCATCGGCTTACTGCTCGATTCGTTTGCTACCATTTACTATTGTGCCTCCACTGGGTTTAACTCATAACTCTACTCCTCCCCATTTTATCATCTAACAATACTCACGCAACGGTCGCTTATTGCGCACCGTATCCTTACTCATTATACAACATCAACTTATACTGCATCCGCTATTATATTAGCTTCCGCCATTACACTGGGTTTATCTGGCCACTTATTTGGCTGGTTGTTGAATATACTATATTTCTTTTGAGTCTTTATGTTCCTTGAGCGTTGTTCGCTACTCATTTAGCATCACACCTATGGTGGTCGCTATCAACTTATCACTCTTCCTGTGTACACAACTGGTACGAGTATTTCTCTTCGTAATATTTTATTCAAATCACCCTGGGGTAATAACATCGTGGTCCATCCTCCACATATTTCTTGAACTTGATTCACATAACTACCGCTTCTGCGGTCTCAATATCGAGAGGTATCCCCACTCTTAATGCAGTGGTTCGCTTACCACTTTATCCACTTATACTACATAAACTTCTACAATCAATCAAATTATATAACATATCTTGCTTATGGCTTATAAGCCTTATTTGTCTTGAGCTGGGCTCATTGTAGGCTGTCCACACATATGTACTTCTCTGTACAACATTACATGTTTAGAGGTTGTAGTGTGCTCCATGACAAGGTCGTTGCATTCCGTTTCCCTTCATGGGATGCCCTTAGGTTTGTCAGTCCGTCTCCTGTCAACTTATGTCTAACTGGGTGTTAATTTCAACCCTTGCGTTTCTGTCATGTATTTCGTTCAACAATTGTTGATGCGCACACCCTTCAAGGATTTCTCCTGGGTGTCGTTAAGTTATGCCTTTACATCTGGTTCACAGTTATTGGTACATTCAGTTAGCCACGCCTTTTGCGTTCTTCACTGGTTATTATTTTCTTCTTGAAGGTCGTCATTTCCTAATAATGTAGGTACTCATTCGGGAATTTCATCCCGTCCATTGCACTTTACTGTGTCTACACTAGGCGTCTGCCTTGCCCTGCTTTCCAGCTATCATGTTAATCCCTGGGGATCCTTAAGTCATATAAGTTGTCTTTACATTCAGTTAGTGCACTTCGCACCTCCTGACTCTTAAACATTTCCTTGAAAGGAATTCACTAATTCCTTTAGTTTCGTTAACTTAACTGAGTTCCTTAACTTCAACCATTCCTTGTAATCTCTAGCTCTCGTTTGATTTATACTGCTGACCGTAGACGGAGTCGACTACTTCCCGTGTTTCGGACTCTACTCGTATACATATATGGGGTATCATACTGATACATTACTACTTACCCAACTAACCTATAAGTAGGTCTGTCAGGCCCACATGCTCCTATCGGAGTGCGGTCGTCCCACAACACAGTTGGTACACTTGTAGTGTCCGTCACACGCCTAGGTGAAGTATTCTGTTGTCAATTCCCTTATATTGTCCCGTGACGATATTCATTCCTTGCTTCCCGAACTTAATCGAGGGAAAGTTTATCCACTGTTGCATCCTTGTCAACTGCCCCTGGTTTCACTGGTTTGGTTTAAAAGAAGGTTGGAAAGAAGTGTTGGTTTGAAAGAAAATCTGGTTTTGAAAGAAAGAGTTTAGGTAAATCTGGGTTTGAAAGAAAATTTTTCATGGTTTCACAACATCTTCTTACCTTAGCCAAGTCTAGCTTCTTGCTGACTGGTGTACTTCCAATTACAGAGGTTAGGCTAACAGGCCTTCCACTGTTATGACGATCACATTCAACTTCATAGTACTTTACTAGGTACTTTGCATTGGTTATAGATTTCCCGAACAGCCCTGTTATAGCAGCACTTGCTATGGCAAGTGCGCCATGCTAACTGGCTATTGGTTCAACACATACCGGTTGTAGTGTTGTTCTTACCCGCACTGTCATCAGTGGCCTTGTTGGCCCTTATTTGGTCATACCGTCTTGACAATAAATCTTCTGAGTACTTCTCGCCGTCTCCACATGGTAACCATTAACTGGGGTGTTGCCCATTCTGGGAGACCTCCCCTTTTTTGTTAATATTGTATCCTCCTCATACTACGTTGCCGTTTCTTAATCGGTTGATATACCGTTGGCGACATTATTAATGTTTGTAGTCCCGTAGACGCTCGTCTCGGGTTTTATTGATCCATTTCTTGCCGTTGCACGGTCGGTGCGTTGCAAGCTGGTTGTTCTCGACTGCTCGGCATGTCGACCCAGGTTGCCGGAAATTTTATTCTTCATGCACAAGATTCTTCATTCTTTGCTATTAAATGCGGCTAACATTGTTCAGATGGAAACCGTCTCCGGGATTCCCACTTTTCGGGATCTACCGTATGACAGGTTCTCCGTACCCTAAAGGTATTTAATAACAGCCAGATCGGGTATTCCCGAGTATGAGAGGACTTTCATCTCTTTGGCGTTGTTTTCCAAGTTATAAAACAGGGATTGTGGAGGGCGGGAGGATATAGTAGGATTCCAGTATTCACTGGTAGTTCCTTACTAGCGTATCTCTCACGCTATCATCAACCCTAACCCAAAGTACTTAAATCCTAACTCGGTATTCCCTAAGCTCGGTAATTCAGTCATCAGAGCGATACTTCGCTCTGATACCACTTTTTGTAACACCCCAACCACCACCGTACACTTAACATCAAACTGCAGCGGAAACCTCAACTCATCACATTACTTAATTCAATGGTGTTACACGCCGTTAACCACCCACGTGGCTAACAAGGCTAATACATGTACATTGTATCGGTCTGATGGACTAGATTCCCGAGCAACTACACAATACAATCCTCATTCCATTTTCAACATTTATTATATACATACATTCCTACTGTGCCGAGTATTTACAAACTAATGCCGATAACAATTTCGATCTTACTACGCTTACAATGCTTACGCCATTTAAATGGCTACCCATGTATAAACATCTACCCCGTCCTACTCTCGAACGACTTCCAGCTCCTTGTACCTGAAATAGAAAAGGAGAGAAAGGGTGGCCCCCAAGGGGCTCAGCACCTTTGCTGGTATGGTAATCCCGCAGCCCACATGCTACTGGGCCACGCACAACTAATTGTCGTCTTAGCATGCAGTTGATTATATTTAAATCATGCATACAAGCCTAAACATACAACACATCACATTTCGCCTCAATGGGCTCAACCTATTACCAACACATCCACACTTAACCAACCATTCAATGATTCCTTAAACCCTAGAGTGGCTCTCCTCTAAAACGGAGCTACTTCCTTAACGAACGACAAGTACCCATTAATCGGGTTATCCTTAAACGCCTCTTGTCACAAACTGGGATTCATTTCCATGATCCACACGCTCCATATCCTACAACATATCTCATTCCTCACATAACAAAAATAACAAAACCCTTTTGTTTGACGCACACATGATGACATCGCATTCATTTTAAACATCCAATATATATATATACCATAGCACAGCAAGGGAATTTGCATAGCACCATAACATTACATAACACATAAAATCGGTTCTCACAAGGAACCTTCCACCATAGTTAGTATACCATGTGAGCCTAGGATTTTGCCAATCCCATGTTAAGCTCGTTACCAACCTCGTTACCGTCCAGTTATATAGAACGGTTAACTTAAACCCAAGGGTGTCGGATATAGTGATCCCAAGCACACCGAAATAACATTCGTATGCCCCGTGGCCCGACGTGAGTCAGTAATTAGCTTTGGATAAGCTAAGGGAAGGTGGAAACCAAATTGGAATACAACCTATACATACACCAAGAGAGCCGAACCGGATATGACATCGACTCCCGTCCATCACACGCGTGGCCGGAACAACCGGACTCCTCACCCCCCATTAATACATATACACTTATAAATAAGTAGTTAGAGATCCATTATGGAGCCTACCACATCCACACACCATACGGTATCATAACCGAGTTAAGCACACAAGGGAGGTTCACACACTTGCATACAACAACAATGTCCAACTAACTCACACATAGCCGTGGTTAGCACGTTCCCAAGGTTTGGGCCGTCAACTCCGAATACCGATCACTCATGTGTTCCTAGGTTTGGTTAGCTAAGGTTTAACACATATTTGAGGTTAAATGGTATCGGAGGCCAAATTCGCACATAAATGAATTACTATAAACTCATTACATGTTTTAATCTTACAAGGTGGCAAACACTCAAGAAAACATATTGGCATACAAGCGGTGTAATCCGGTAGGACACAGGTTGCAAGAAAACCATACCTGTCACCGGAGTCCACTTTACCAGTCCACTTATGTTCCTCGAGCGATTCTCGAACAACTGTTACATCACATGGTTTTTTATTAACATCGGGGTTTGCTTGATTATTTAATGTCTAATGCTTAACTTTCCCCGTTAACTTAGTTACATAACTTTACATTTTAACTTGTTTTACTTTTACATTTTGATACAACTTTTCACCCACTTAATTGCCATTTAAAACTCACCTAACATGTCCTTAACAACCTATAACATCATTACCTATCAATCCCCATCATTACATACATTTCCATACCTTAAAACAATGTTTTTGGTCCATACAACGCCTTGTCCGAACTTGTGTCCGGACTTCCCAAGTTCGGACGCTGTTCGAGGCCAAAGCGGAGAAGTAAATAGGTGTGTCCGAACTTCCCATGTTCGGACGGTAGTTCGGACGCTTCGAAGATCAGAATATTCACGCGCACACAGGCACGTCCGAACGTCCACGTTCGGACGGTAGTTTGGACAGCCAAGAACTTCACTTTCCAAGTTTTGTTTCATCTATTCTCTTCATCCATTGACTACCCACGCTTCCTACATGAACTTAGGCATATTCTAATACTAGAATATCACTTTGATTCACCTTAAAACATTGTCCAACTTGTTACTCAATCTTCTTATCAAATCTCTTAACACTTGTAACATTTCCTTTTGGTTTTCCAAGTGGTGTTTCACCTTAAATGACCACTACACTAAAATGCTTCCTCACCTTCCTAACATCATCTCCCAAGCATCTCCTCTTACTAACCA
This sequence comes from Limonium bicolor, assembly GCA_023374045.1. Classification (NCBI taxonomy): domain Eukaryota; kingdom Viridiplantae; phylum Streptophyta; class Magnoliopsida; order Caryophyllales; family Plumbaginaceae; genus Limonium; species Limonium bicolor. The sequence continues at coordinate 7,035 of JAIOTZ010000025.1, read as the reverse complement.
AATCCTCTTTTCACAACTTCTTGAATTCCTTTCTCAAAACCTTACCTAAAATCATTCCCTCCTTATTCATCCACATTACCTAAACCTTAAACAAACTTCTCCAAGACTTCATTACATCCTAAAACACTCATTGGATTTCTAGAACTTCCAAGACAATGCCTAAATCCTTATAGCACCTTAGAACACCTTAATGCATGTTTTCTTCCTTAGTGAAGCATGTATCCATTCCTAACAATTCCTAGTTCACCCAAGTTCATTTAAGCACTTAAAACTCCTTATACATTTTACTAAATTTTGACATGGGTTTTCTTAGCACATCATCATTCCAAAACTCATAGTTTTCACCATTAAACACTCAAGAACACCTAAAATCCATCAAACACATTTTTATACACAAACTTCACACATTTAGCACTACATCACAATATAGTGCATAACTTAAACTTGCTTGGCACTTAGGCCCTTAAATAACATGGCTCTTAGGCCCTTAAATTGCATAATCCTTAAACACTGAATTTCCCACATAAATAATGCCTTTGACCTGCAAATACATACACCAATACATATGTTCTTTTACTAGTCTCCTTGAGAACACTTTACTAGGTCATTCACCATTTACTCTTTAGGTAGTTTTAACAAGCATTATAAGCTTATTTCTCCTAAGACATTAAACCACATTAAAGATAGCATTTTACCTCTTTTCCTCCCAAATTTCTTTCTTGTTTCCTTACAAAACCGGTAAGGCATTTGGTTCCTTGCCAACTACTAACATTATACAAACAACATAATGAGTATATAGCTTTAAGCTTCATCTCATTGTAAACCCTAATTACATATATTGTTTTAACACATCAAGGTAATTGTTTTACCTTTGGATGGAAAGAGAGCTTGAATGAGTATCAAGAGAGGACTCCTCCTAGCCCTTGGAAGATTTAAATGAAGCTAAATAAGACAAGAGAAGACACCATTACAAGGTGCATTTCGGTCAACACCAAAAATGAAGGAAATGGAATTTTCTTTGGTTTTTCCTTACCTTGAAGCAAAGGTGATCAACAAGGCATAAAATATTAGCTCAAGATCCTTCCATGGAAGTTCTCCTTGGCACCAAATGGGGGTTTTGATGATTGAAAGGACAATGTTGTAGAGCTTGCTCCAACTAAGGAACGGTAGTCTCGGAATTAAATTCGGAGCATGGAGTCATAAGTTACAAGTGAAGAAGGATGAGGAATGGTATGGTTCTGTTGGAAACCGATGGAGAGAGGAGGAAGAAGATGGCCAACGTGGGAAATGAAAGGAAAGAGAGAAGAGAGATAAGTTTGCTTTTGTTAAGATATTTATTCTTATAAAGCAAATAGTACATTAATTAGTCATTCTTTCTTTTCTTAGTAAACTAACAAGGGTGGTGAGTCACCACACCTTTAAACAGCCCCAAATAGTACCTAGGGGTATTTTAGACTTTATTAATCAATTGTCTCACTTATAGTAACATATGTTACAAACTAGCTTATAAAAATCACTATTCACCAAAACAAGGCACATAGAAGTGAAATTTTTGATTTCCCATGATATAGCCACCCAAATGTGATACTATATAGTACACATGTTAATTAAAGAGTAATGATGGACATTTAGCCATTCAAAACTCATTACAAGACAATTTTTCAAAAACGTGCTTTAAGACTCCTTAAAGCACATTTTGCGTTTTAACTTGTTTTCAAGCTTGGTTTTCTTAGTAATTGATTTAATATGTTCATTAACATATAATAAGGCATAGGTATGACCATTAGGTCTTATACACCTTTATCCCAAGCTTAGAGCACATTTTAGCCCATATTGACCTTAAGGTATTTATTTGTGTTTTTTGGTTTCATTGTCTACCAAAGTTTCCTAAGGACTTAATTAGCCTTATAAAGTCATAATTAACATTATCAAGTCTTGGTAGGCTCTTTGGGTCCTAACCAAGTTCCTCCAAGCTTAGAGCATGTTTTTGCTCAAACCGTGTCTTAGTTTTTATTGTGTTTTACCATGGTTTAAATGTGTTTCGTTTTAGTTTCTAAGGGCACTTTTTAGCCTTTAAATACCATAGTTTAACATTTACACACGTACCAGGTTTGGGGTATTTCAACCTTTGATTCACTTTTCTTAAATTAAGATTCACAATGAATCTTAAAACATATGTACATACAAAAATAAAAAAAAATTAAATTTATCAAAACATATTCATGTTTAGTCTTATTTTGAAGAGCTCGAATTATGATGAACAATGGTATAAAATTTATGTTATTTGGACTTATATATAATAAGATACAACATTTTAAAGTTTTAAAGAATGATAAAGTAGAAAATGACAAAATAGGTGCCACTTTGTAAGGTGGCACCATCGCCAGGTTCGAAATCGCCATAAATTACCCTACATCACATACACTAGGAGAGTTAAAATTGTCGAAGTATTATTTTAGAGTTTGTAGTCTATGGCTTAGGTTTATTTTAGAGTTAGTAGTGAAGAGTTTAAAAAATATATGACTTGATTTAGCAATGCTAGGGTTCCTTTGAACTTCAGTCTCTCAAGTATTCTCACTATTTTAACATATTAAATACATTTTTTTAGATTTATTACAATTTATTGTAATACTTATATTTTTCTCACTACTATATTTTTTGTTACAACTCTTTACTCATATTTAATTAAGTTTTATAAGATTCTTTTTAAATGCATAGTTATATTTTAGATACATCACCAAATTGTAATTCTTATTAATATTAAAAAAATTACATTATTTTATAAAATTGAAAAAAAGATCTTGCAAGTAAAATACGTCTTATTAAAAATAAATATATACGTCATTCTAATTGTACAAATTATTATTAATTTTCTAAAGTAAAACATTACAATCCACAAATATGTTATAAATAATCATGGTCATCATTATATATTATATTGTATCAGCAAAAGGATTCATAATGTAACATAAAATTAATTTATTTAAAATGAATTGAACAACATGCGAACTCTTCATATTCCACCCACCCTTAATGCTAGAATAAAAATCTTTCCTTGTATGTGAACTATACATAAACGCACCGGTAAACAAATAACTCACATATGAACCATGAGATTAGAATATTATAAAAGTTATGGGTGGTGAGATTCATTCTGTCAATGACGGAAAAATACCCTCCGTCACAAAATCCCTCCCGGTCACCAAGCTGTTGAACGTGTCACTACAGCGTTATCCCCTCTTTCGTCAGATCACTCCTCACTTTTTGAATTGTTCGACCTTTCCCTCCCTTCCTCTTACCGTTAGTTTTCGACAACCCCACCCCTTTCTCCTTTCCATCTTCTAGCGGCGTCCTGACGCTCCTCCCTCTCTCACAAAAGGTCAGACCGTAATGAGATGAGAACTCGTTAATCCTTCTCTTTACTTCTGTTATTCTACTAATCTCTTTGATAGAAGAGAGGGCAAGATCTGAGAATAACTATGGGGAACTTTCTTGGTTGCTTTGGAAAATCCAAGGATCAAGGTCGCCATACACTTGCTCATGGCGGTTCTACCCCCGAGTCGGTGAGTTTCATCAGCTGATCATTTTGTGAAAGTATTGTTTTCACTTGTTAACTACAGTATCTTCATTTGGTGGCTGGGGGAATTGTTTGATTACAGAGATTTGTAATTACATACGGGACAGGAAAGCAGGATTATTCCTCGAAGATAGTCAATTCGGAGGAGGAATACGGTAAGTTCCGTACGCTTTCCGTGTTTCCGCTGTTTCATCTCCTGCTAGGGTTTTCATCTTCCAGCTCTTTGCTATAAATCAATTCTGATTGACGCATTTGCTGGTTTTATTTTTTAATTTGCCGTAGGTTTTACTTTCTAGTCGCTCATTCGGTTGAATGTTTTACTCTGCTTCTGGACTGTTTGCATTTTAGGGTAGTTAAGCAGGAAAATCAATCAAGCTCAAAACACTCAAAAGAGAGTGACTTTTGATTCAAATGTTCGAACCTATGAGCATATCCCGGTGGACGATACGCCAGAGATTCAACCAGATCTCATTGAAACCGACAGTAAAGAGATCAAGACGATTCCTGATAACAGAGATTTCTTGAAAAACATGACCAGTCACTTTCACTTCCACCGAGTGGTTCTTCAACTCCAACCACTTCCAGCTCCGCGTCTTATTACCCTCCCAATCACAGATACCACAACTATAGAGAGACGGACGATGAAGACGATACTCTAAACGAAGAATTCTTCGACCTCGAAGACGATAATGACGATGATAATGAGGTCAGGAATCTCTATGAAGACGATGATCAGTATGATGATCATACTCTTACTAGCCAAGATTCCATCACTCCAGCGTCATGTTCATCTATGGAGTCAAGTGCTACGAGAAGCTCTACAGCTTATACAGAACAGCAAGGTAATCTTCCAGATTCTGATAGTTTGGATGGCGAAAAACCAATTCTGGAGGACAATTCCGGAGGTAGATACTATCATAAAATAATAATAATCCCGTGCTCAATGCTGTGGAGAATTTAACACACTTGCGAGCTGCTGCGAATACAAAAGTGCTTTCATCACCGCAGTCCAAGCAACAGAAGGAGAACTTCATATCTCTTGAAGAAAAGCTGTTGGAAACCAAGTTAAGTTTGGCATCAAAACAAGACGAGGAGCATACTCATGAACTAGCTACTGATGCCAGCCTCTCTAGCTGGTTAGTATTGTCCCAGAAGGGTCTTTCTAGTAACAAAAAGGGAGCAGGTTCTAAAGAACTGGAGACTGTTTTTCAGAGACTAGTGCATCATCCTGTGGATTAATGCTGTGGCAACTGACAGAGCTAATGTACCTATCTTGGGTGCATTAACTTTGGAAGATCTGAATGAGTTGTCTCCTTATTCATCTCCATTGATAGTGGAAACAAATCAAGGTCGAAACAGCAAGATGAGTGATAGTTCAGTTGCAACTCGTTGGTGTGAGGAGAGTCCAGTTGTGGGTTCAGCCTCCTCTTTTAAAGGCATACCTAATACTACTAGCAAATATAGAGAGGTATGTTTTTAAGTAAGGTTGAGAATTTTAAGGAACCTTTTTCTAATTTTGATGAAGATCATGATTGATTATCCAACTGTGTTTGGGCTTGTTTTTTTACAGGATAAAAGGGTGAATTGGCATTCTACTCCATTTGAAACACGATTGGAACGAGCTTTGAACATGGGCGCGGATAAAGCTCACTCCGCTCATCGTCATTGATGTTGGTAAAAAAAATCAGTTAAAAGTTGGGTGTGTGTGTGTGATTAAGGGGGAGATACATAGAGATGAAAAGAAAAAATAAGAATGGGGAATTGAAAGTATACATATTTGTCTGTGCGTTGGCTTTATTGCTAGTTGCTACTATAGTTTGCTTAGATTGGAAAATTTTGTGCGATAGAAAATTGATCGTGTTTGGAAGCTGTGAATTAGAGTGGTTTTCTAAAACTTGGCTTGTTGTGAAGCTTTGATACACGTTTGTACCAGGCTCCTGTCCTCTATATGGGCTATGTGTGAAGAGAATCTGCAACTTTGATAGGTGAAGAGAATCTGAACCTACTGACGTAAATAGTCATTGGTATGCATAAGCAGCGTTTGTCAACCATCTTGATGTGGTTAATAGTTGTAGGTATGGTTAACTAATGGTAATAATACAAGTAGGATCAAATATTAGTTGAACAAATAACATATTGACATGTGTAAATAAAAAGGAGATTAATCCCACATCCATCTCCATTTGGGTTGTAAGCTGAACGGGGGAGTTTTCAAATTCTGGAATCAGTCAGGGTTTTCTTTTTTGCATTTGATGCTTTTTTGTGTTAACCAAAAGAAAATTGCAATTTTTAGTTGAATTACTCAACCAGCAACCGGACAGAATGGTCGACTGTGGACTTGTACACCACATCTAGATGAGTTTTTATACGTGACTTAAAAGTTCAGTGTACCGCTATCTTTACATCTCTAGATGACTAAAGCAGGCAACTCCCATTATTTTCAATCCAATCCGCATCAACTTGCAATCCATCGTGTTGTTTTTCCTCGTGTTGACCATTTGTGGTTATTGTTCATATCTGCTAACGTTTTTAGCATTTATTAATGGAAATTTTCCGGTCAAAGGTTGGTTACCCAACTCATTTCCCCATGGCATGTGAATTCTCCCGTAATTACACAGCAGGTGTCTTTTTTTGTTTGGCTGTGAAGGAAGCGCACAACAGAAGTCAGTCAGCCAACAGGCTGACTTCTGTTGTGCGCCACTAGTGTACCTTTTTTTTTTTTTGATTGTAGTTTGTGAAGGAGGCGCACACTGCAAGTCAGCCTCCTGGCTGACTGACTTGCAGTGTGCGCCTCTTTCACAAACTACAAATCAAAATAACCTAGCGCATTCCCTTTAGACGCCGCGCCCTCATTCCTTCTTCTTCAACCCTCCGCGCCGCATCTGTTCTTCCTCCCCAACTCTCTTCCTTCTTCTTCACCGATTCTTCCTCTCTTCTTCCTCTTCCACCACCATTTCCTCCATTTTTTTACCTCTCCCTCTAAAACCTCATTCCATTTTACATTTTACAATTATTTCTCCTCCCAATTAACAGCTCGACATCCTCATCCGTCGATTAACTGATTTTGAACAAACCATGGATCCGGGGAATTATCAAGTGTTCGATGCGCAGGGACCGGTCGAGGATCAACTGTTTAGCCTGCAGACGACCCATATTTCTGCAGCTTAGGGCATCCACAATAACAAGAGTGGATTCCACTCTCAAATAATAATATTTTATTCTTCTCCTCACAATCTCTCTCTTCTTTTGCTAAGACACCCACTTTTGGGGTTCTTAGTTAAGAAACTCTCACACAACTTCTCTCTCCATGTCATTTTATCTTTTGTTTTTATTAATTTAGTGTGGATTCCACACCATTGTGGATGCCCTTATGCGTCTGCAGATGAGGTTAGTGTTTTTTTTTGTTTTTGAATTAGTATAATTTTTTAAATTTTGTTTAGTGTTAATTACTTTATCTT
>JAIOTZ010001707.1:0-29633 GCA_023374045.1 Limonium bicolor | reverse complement strand
GATTGGTGCGTGTGTACATAAACATACGCATTCATTCATTCTTGGTTTAATGTGGTAATTTGCACAGAAGATGCGAAATACCATTGTGATAAGGTGACTACTTTGTTAATTGTTGTGTGGGAGTACAAGTATAAGGAGTAAAGGAACTCCCGGGGGAATAAAAGCACTGACAGTGTATAAATGTAAAACCATGTGTTGTATTTTGATAAAATATATGTATATATGTAATATAGTGATTCATGAAAGGGTATGAAACCGACATAGAACCTAGTGAGAATTAGATTCCCTAGGTAACATGATTAAAAGTGAATGGAAATAACTGATAGACGAAGTTCTATCCCTTGGAGATGTTATGATCATGATTATAATGATTAAAAAGATAGAAAATTGGAAATGAGTGATTTACTTGATGCTTGAAATTGAAGTGGGAGGTGAAACTTGATTATCATGAGATCAAGGGAAGCCGAACACAAATTGGGGTGGAAGGATAGTTCAACACTGATGCTGATCACATCAGGGCTGGATGACTCTTGAAGCTCCCTGTAAGTGGTCACAAATAACCACGCTAAGAAAGATGCAAAGACCATAAATTGGACTTGGAGTTGTGTTGCGTTTTCAAAAAGGATTTTCAATTGGTATTTCCAAAACAGTCGATTAATATTTTGAATAAAGGATTCTCTTATATACTTAACCTAGTAAAGAATATTTTTGTAGTACTTGCTCACGAGCTGAGGACGTATGAGCCTTTGTCTTCAGACCGGTGACATGAGAAGTACATATGTTTGAAAAATTAAGTGAATGTTTTGATCTCACAAGGGAACGGGGACTAGAAGGTGTCCATCGCGACCGGGTTCCGCGGGATCACAGTGTATAAAAAGGTTTTTTGGTTGATATACATGCTAAGACATGTTGTGTGGTATGTGTAATAAATATTATTTCTGACCTTGAGTCCTAATGTGGTTGAATTATGAAAATTGTTATGTTACCTAGACCTATGAGTCTAAATGTTGTTATGTTAGCCAGACCTAAGAGTCTGAGGGTTGTAATGTAAGTGTAAATGTTGTTAAGATACCCGGACCGTTGAGTCCGAGGTTATCATGTAAGTATGTTTGTTATGTTATGTATGGATGTGGATATGTTGCCCGGACCGTTAAGTCCGAGGTTGTGATGTAAAGTATGTTAGTTATGGAAGTTTTATTTTGCAAGTAATTCCCGTATTCTAGTCTAATGATGTGTGGGAAATGTGAACTTTGAGGATGAAGTTCTTTTAAGGGAGGTAGATTGAAATATCCCAAACCTTGATATGTTGTTTAAATGTTAAACTATGATATTTAAAGGCTTAAAAGTGCCTTAGAAACATTAGTGAACAATTTAAACCATAGTAAACACAATAAGCACTAAGACATAGTTGGAGCAAAAACATGCTCTAAGCTTGGAGTGAACTTGGTTAGGACCCAAAGAGCCTACCAAGACTTTATAACATTCAATTATGATCTAATAAGGCTAATTAAGTCCTTAGGAAACTTTGGTAGACAATTAAACCAAACAAAACACAAATAAATACCTTAAAGCCAATATGGGCGAGAATGTGCTCTAAGCTTGGGATAAGTTTGGTTAAGTCCTAATAAGCTTACCAAGACCTTATTTATATGTTAATGAACATATTAAATCAATTACTAAATAAAACCAAGCTTGAAAACAAGCTAAAACACAAAATGTGCTTTAAGGAGCCTTAAAGCACATTTTTGAAAAATTGTCTTGTAAATGGGTTTTGAGTGGCTAAATTTCCATCATTACTCTTTAATCAACATGTGTACTACTTAGTATCACATTAGGAAGTCTAAATCAATGGGAAATCAAAAATTTCACAAATATGTGCCTTAATAGTGAATAGTGCTCAAATAGTGCTAGTTTTGACTTAAGTAAACTTTAATTAGTTAAATGGTCAACAAAGACCATAAATATCCTTATGATGGAAGGGGGCACGGTTTTTAGAGTGTGAGTCATCACACTTGGCTAGCAACTAAAGAAAAGAAAAAGAAAAGTAAGTAAAAGTTACTATTTACCTTTTATAACATAAATATCTTAACTAAAGGCTTACCTCTCACCTCCTCTCTTTATTTCCTTCACTCACCACCGCATTCATCTTCATCCTCCCTTCTCAATCTCGTTTTTCTACAGCAAGTATCCCTTCTCCATCTTTGAATGCTTGTAACTTATGACTCCATGCTCCAAAATCAATTTCAAGACTACCTTTGTCTTAGTTAGAGTGAGCTCTTCATTTCCCTCTTTTCAAATCTTCAAGAAATCAATTTTGGTGCCATGGAGATTCACCATTGAAGGAGCTTGAGCTCATATTTCCATGCCTTCTCATTCTCCTTTGTTTCAAGGTAAGTAAAATCAAAGAAAATCTAAGTTCCCATCATTTTCTTTGTATAGCCGAAAATTCACCTTACAATGGTGCCTTGTCTTGCTATTTTCTTAGCTTAATTCAATCTTCAAGGGACTAGGAGGAGTCCTATCTTGCCACTTAACCCAGCACTCTTTCAAATTCCAAAGGTAATCATCAAATTTTAGTGTTTTAAGACACTTATGTAAACCTAGGGTTTAATTATGAGTTTGAGTATTAAACTTAATACTCATTACCCTTATATGTGTATTGGTTAGAAGGTTGACAAGTGATAAAAGCTCCTTGCCGATTTTCAATCAAGAAAAACAAGAGAAAACAAGTGAGAAAGCTTGGAAAACAAAGAGGTAAATGACCTCTCTTAATGTGGTTTTATGTACTAGGGAATTGAGCTATATTTGCTTAATAATTAACTTAAAGAGCCAATGGGAAATGAGATAGAAAACTATCCACAAGGTGGACTAAAAAGACATGGGAGCATTGTTGTGTATTTACAGGTTGAAGGCATTATTATGTGGGAAATTCAGTGTTTAAGGTTTATGCAATTTAAGGGCCTAAGTGCCAAGCAATTTAAGTTTATGCACTATATTTTGATGTAGTGTTGTCTAAAGGTTTAGTTGTGTGTAAAGAACATCTCTTGTGAAGATGGATATCTTTGGTGGTTAAAGGATGAAAAACAATATGTTTGTGTGCAAGGAATGTGTATTAAGAGATTGAGTGTTCTTGGTTGTATAATGGTGGAAAAACTATGTGTTTTGGTGTAAGGTGATACAAGAGAAGCTATGGCAAAATTTAGTTGATAAACAAAGGAGTTTATGTATTCTAATGAGATTTGGTGACCTAGATTGTACGAGGAATTGTTAAGTGTTAAGATGATGAAAGAAAGTGAATTAAGGTGTTCTTAAGTGTTAAGATGCCTTGGGCATAGTCTTGGAGATTTAGAGAACTAATGGATGATTTCTAGATACACCAAGGTCATGGTGGAGGTGTGGAAAAGTCTTGTGCAAAGTTTGGTGAACAATGGAAGTGTAATGCCTTGTGAATGTTTAATTATGAACTTGTGGGAAAGACTTGAGGAGTGTGTGTAAAGGAGATGAGGGTGATGCAAAATGATGCTTTAGGAGTGGTTACCTTGTTGTGGAAGCACACTTTGGTTAGTGATATTGTAGGCATGATTCACCACTTAGAAATCCTAAGGAAAAATGTTATAAGTGTTAGGAATTGTTGTAAGAAATTGAGAGTAACAAGTTAGTGATGATTTAGGAAGGTTTAGTGCTTATTTTAAGGTGTTTAAACATGTAGGAAACATGTGGAAAGATTGTGGAATGATTGGGAAAAGATTTGGGTGAATTTGGAGTTCAAAATGAGGAGAAAAACACTTTTTAAAATGGGGTCTGCTGTGGACCTCCCCTAGGGACCGCCCCTGTGGGGAGGTCCAGCGCAGTCGAAGTAGTTTCTGTTGTGGACCGCCCCTGGGGCGGTCCAGACCAGAGAGGAAAAAAAAATGTGTTTAAGGCTTCTAATGATGGGGGATTGGATGGTAATGGTTTTAGATGATGTTTAGGCCTTGTTTGGTGACATGTAAAGGCCTTAAGATGTGTAAACAAGTGTTAGGAGGTTTTGCAAGTAAATGAGTAAGTGTTTAGGGACTTTGGAAGTAAGCTTGTGCATGCATTTGGAGGATGTTATGTGAAGGCTTAAGTGTGCCAAATGATGTTAAAACATGCTAGGATATGTAAGGTGAAGTTTGGAGTCAAATGTGCATTTTTAAACAAGGGTCTGGAGCAGACCAACCTTGGGGACCGGACTTGCAAGGTCGGTCAGGCTTGAATTTTGTATACGGAATATGTCTCTGGAATAGACCGACCTTGTGGACCGGACTTGCAAGGTCGGTCGGGGTAGAATTTTTAAACGGTAAAAGTGTCTGGAATGGACCGACCTTGGGACCGGACTTGGCAAGGTCGGTCGAAGTGTAGATTTTCAAACCTGGAAGTCACTGGAATGGACCGACCTTGGGTAAGGTCGGTCGGTAAGGTTGGTCGACCTAAAACTTGTTAAAAAAAAAACAAACAAAGTGTGGCCTAGGTAGTTAACCCTAAGGGGTATAATGAAGGTATCAAGGGTAAGTTAAAGCATAAAACATGTCATATAATCATGAAAAATGCTTAGTAAACCGGAAGCTAAAAAAGGTAATTAACCGACGTTATTAATCATGTTTAGGAACTACGTTTGGTGGGACTCGAACGCAGCAGGGACCAAGGTATGGTTTTCTTGCAACCTGTGTCCTACCAGATTACACCGGCTTGTATGCCAATGTGTTTTTCTGTGTGTTTCCACCTTGTAAGATAAAACATGTAATGAGTTTATAGTAATTTGTTTATGTGGGCGCGTTCAATTCCGATACTGTTTAACCTCGAAAGTGTTAAACCTTAGCTAACCAAACCTAGGATCACATAAGAGATTGGTATTCGGATTAACGACCCAAACCATGGGAACGTTCTAACCACGGCTATGCGTGAGTTAGTTGTGTGATGTTTGTTTGTGTTAGTATGTTCACTACCCTGTGTGTGTCTAACTAGACCTTACCACCTAAGTGTGAATTAATGTGCTAAGTCCAATAATGAGACTTCTAACAAGTGCTAACCGGGGAGTGAGGAATCCGGTCGTTCCGGTCGCGCGTTGTTTGGGAGTGGGTATCCATCCTTGCTTTACCTTCCTCTCTGTTATGGTTGCTTTCCTTCTTGGGTTACGATCTCCCACTAGCTTACTCCAAAGCTTACCTATTCTGACTTATGATCGGTCTAGGGGGAACATGTGTTTGTGTGGTGTGTTCGGGTCACTATATCCGATCCATCTTTAAGTTAAGTTACTCGTCCGACTATCAGGACGGTAATGAGTGTTGTATAATGAGCTTAACATGAGGGTGATATCATTGTCTAGGCTTACAAGTGAACTAACTATGTTTGGGTCGGTTCCTAAAGAGAACCGCTCCCGTTATGTTATGTGTTATTTTTGTACTGCAATTCTTATTGCGATGTTATGTTATATGTACGTTGAAACGTGAAATGTGTTGTTATGTGGAGTATACGGATCATGGATATGAATCCAGGTTATTATAAGACGAATTTGTGTATAACCCGACTAGTGGGTAGTGTCGTCTATTATGGAAATAGCTCCATTAGAGGAGAACCCCTCTAGGGTTACAGAACCCAATGAGTGATTTATCAAGTATATATGTGTTGACTATTTCGTTGAGCCCCATTGTTGTGGGTATGTAATGTGTTATGTGTTTATAGTTTACATGCATGATTCAAATATAATCAACCGCATGCCTAGACGACAATTAGTTGTGCGTGGCCCGGTAGCATGCGGGCTGCGGGATTTCCATACCAGCAAAGGTGCTGAGCCCCCTGGGGGCCACCCTTTCTTCTCTTTCCTATTTCAGGTACAAGGAGCTGGAAGCCGTTTGAGAGTAGGACGGGGTAGTTGTTTATACACGAATAGCCATTTCAATTGTATATGTATTGTAGGTGTAGTAAGACCGAAATTGTTATCGGCATCAGTTGGTAATACTCGGTACAGTTGGAATGTTTATATATATTGGATGTTGTTAATGGAAAGGGATATTAATGTATAGTTGCTCGGGAATCTAGTCCATCAGACCGATACAATGTATATGTATTAGCCTTGTTAGCCACGTGGGTGGTTAACGACGTGTAACACCAATGAGTTTAGTTTTCCGCTGCAGTTTGTTTTTAAGTGTGTTGCTGTTAGTTGGGGTGTTACAATACATGTGTGGAATGTATATGCATAAATCATTGTTGGTGTTCACTGTATTCAAATATCATTAAGAGTTTTAGCTTGTTGTCTTCGATTGTACAGATCTGTATAGAGTTTTGTTTTCTGCCGTGGGAAAGTAGAGGTTTCTTAAGACCGAGTGGCAAATCATGCGGGGAACTCTCAATTGTTCTGAGGAATTTGTGGCATAGTTAATCTGTTAGATAGGAAATTACATTACACTTTTGCGGTTAGCTCATAATTTATTAAAGAGAAGAAACCAACTGCTAACCTGTAATTAGAGTTAGCACCTTGCTGTTAAGGATTCATGACAGACCAAAGTTGAGTTAGTGATGGGTTTAACCTGCTATGCCATTTTGTACAGCCCAGGTTGATTATAATCTAGGATGTAATTTACTGATATGGTAACTAATTGAATGCGGATGATTGAATCAAGTTTCTTTTGTTCCTTCAGCTGAATACCCTATCCGATCATCCAAAGAAAAGAGTATATTAGATATTGAATGAGCAGAAATGAAAGATTTGGAATAGCAATATGTGGTAGTTCTGTTTGGCACCCGTCACTGATTTCATTTCGGTCAGAATTTTGTTTGGTCATTAGAAGTTTTAAAACACAAGAGATCCCATAAACTTCCAGTTTTGTTATGCCACTCCTTCACTTATCGATTTGATTTACTTTTCAGTTTGATTATTGTTTCGTTCATTCATCATGTATATAATATCTTGTTCAACTCATTTCCTTGTATTCTCTAGCTATTAACTAAGCCATAGTTAGTATGTCCTCTAGGTCCTAGCCACTAGGTTAGTGGGTGTCCCTTGGCACTTAGTGGGTCATGTGTCCTTCTTGGTCAAGGTGACACCCTAAACCCTAAAACACACATTTAAAAATATGTATATATGTAAATAATGAACTCACTTGTCCAAACCCAAAATTCTCCCAAACACCTACTTCCTCTCTTTCCATCCTAAATCCAGAATTGTCTCTCATTTTTTAATGTCTTCATTCTTGTATATAAATAAACCATTAACTCTCACATGTTTTCTTTTTAAAACTTGGTTCAAAAGCCCAAAAATAAAAAAAATGGACAAGTCCAAATACCTAGCCCAAGTCTGAAACCAAAAGTCCACAAATCATTCCTGACCCATCACCTAGCCCAACCCAAATCCGGCCCAAGCTCAACCCAAATCCGGCCCAAACCCAACCCAAATCTGGCCCAAACCCAACCCCAAAGTCGGCCCAAGTCCACACAAGTCGGCCCAAGTCCACACAACTCGGCCCAAGTCCACACAAGTTGGCCCAAGTCCACACAAGTCGGCCTAAGTCCACAAAGTCAAACCAAGTCCACAAAAGTAAAACCTTGACCAAAAGCGTTGACCTTGACCAAAAGCGTTGACCTTGACCAAAAAGCGTTGACCTTGACCAAAAGTTGTGACCTTGACCAAAAAGCGCTGACCTTGACCAAAAGGCACTGACCTTGACCAAAAGGCGTTGACCTTGACCAAAAAGCGCTGACCTTGACCAAAAAGTGTTGACCTTGACCAAAAAGTGCTGATCTTGACCAAAAAGCGCTGACCTTGACCAAAAAGCGCTGACCTTGACCGAAAAATGTTGACCTTGACCAAAAAACGTTGACCTTGACCCAACTTTGACCTTGACCCAACCCGAACTTCAATCTAGTTCAAGCCTGAACCTCATTCCAAACCGAACTCAACTTCAATCCAAACCGAACTCGACCTCAATCCAAATTGAACTCGACTTCAATCCAAGCCGAACTCAACCCCAATCCAAGCCGAACTCCAAATTCGATTCAAACCCGATTCATTCAGCCCAATTTCATTCAATTCAAATCAAATCCAGATTCAATTCTTCCAATTCAAACTCAACTTGCAAATTCCATTCAAAATCCAAAAATCCAAAAAATCTCCTTTCTCGAATTTCAAACAATCATTTTATTCAAACTTCATCAAGTTTTTAGAGGAAACCATTTTGTGGAATTTTAAAGGAAAAACTTTTCTCACATCACAGAAAGCTCTTCTCAAATGCAGAAAGTTCTTCTCACATATACAGAAAGTTTTCTCCTAAAAACATTTCTCAAAATCAGTGTTTCTTTACCGAGAATTCCGAACAACTTCAAAAGTTTTCAAACTTAGTTTTCGACTCAAATAAACGTTTTCGGGGAACAAGAAATGTCTGACCCCTTCAAAGCATTTCCTTCCTAGTTAGGCATCACTTGTCTCCCTTCCAAAATAAAAATCCGAGGCGGGGCACTAGGGTCGTAATCTCCCTTGTTGCAGTCTGGATCTCTTTAGGCGGGGCGTTAGGGTGACAAACCTCCCCTAATTGCAGCCTAGATTTTTACGAGGCGGGGTGCTAGGGAAGTAACAGCCTTCCTAGTTGCAGCCGGGATTTTAGAATCGTCTAACTCCCTTCCACTCGATTTCAGTATTTTTGGCTTTTAATGTTTTAAACCCAGGAGTTAGAGACGTTATTAATGTTTGACCGAGAACATCTCATTCATGGTGTTTCTCTCTGAATCCTATTTTTCGACATTGATTCATTGCCCCATCTTTCGTGCCTCGACACTTACCATTAATTAAGTGTCGTGTTTGAGGGGGTACAAAGGGTAATCCCTCGGGATTATCTGCCCTTTTATGACAAAAAATGGTTTTTCGATTTTAAAAACTTTAAGAAGGATGATTTTGACAATCATTCCTCCAGACAATTCAGTCCGCCATCATCTCACTCTAAATTTGAAATATCCCAAAACATCAACCCTTTCATAATCTCAAATTCGAAAAACCCGGGATCTCTACCCAAACCTCAATTGCCTCACACACTCAAATCATTATCCAAACTCCAAATCACTCCAAACTGAAATTGTCTCCCAAATTCGACTCCTCTCTAACTTCTAATGTCTCACAGGCCCGAGCGCCTCACAGACTCGAACATCTCAATTCCTCCACCATTTTAAGATTCAAGCGTCTCACAGACCCGAGCGTCTCACAGGCCTTGACATCCCATTACTCCCACTACATGAACATCCCAACCGTCTCATAGACCCGAGCGTCTCACAGACTAACCTCTCAAAACCCTTTAAAACTTTCAAAACCCAAAAACCGTGAACTACGTAAGGTCTGATCTCAACAGGGGGTTAAGTACGTAGGCAGTCCATATAGGGTGCGACCTCATTCCAATCAAAACCCCCCCTTTTCCCTCTCTAAGGTGGTATTCATGTCTGTCAACACATTCAAATCCCCTCTGACTCCCACAAACCCTCGACTTCTTCAACTCTCAAAATCAGACTCCTAATCTTTCATCCCATACTCATTCGAATTCATCAATTTTTCTTCTTGGCGTTACCTTGGCAGAAAAGCTCGCCTCATCCACTCGTTTTCTCTCCTCCTGTCCTGACCCTATCCTTGGATTTTAAATGAATCTCTCTAAAAAGGTTTTGAAAGAAGGTAATCCCGACAATTGGAGACCGAGGTTTCCTCGGGCACCAATCCAAAGTCGTGGTCATTACCACTTCTAAGGGGTGTAACCCAGTGCGAACCCACACAGAATCTCTAGTATGATCAGATAAGTCCTATCCATAGGAAACAAATCATCAGAGTCAATTAACGGTTCTTAGAACCCTTTTCTTCCCTTCCTAGTTCCTTAGGTCAAACTAGGTGGCGACTCTAGTCAATTATGCTCTTAGGGCATAAGTCCGCGTGGAGCCCATTGAGAGCGGGTGTAGTGCACACTTGTACTCCCCTTTATGCTTTCTGGGAAAGACGGACGATTTAGTAGGTATTTGAGGGATACCAGAATAACGGGTTTTCACCCTCCACAGAATGGCATTTTTTTAGGATCCAGACTTCTCAGTCAGATCATATTTAGATAGACCCCCTCATACTGAAAAATCACCCTCCATAGAATGGCGACTCTGCTGGGGAAAACTTGAGTAAGTTTTTCTCAAACTTGAGGAAGACCAAACTCCATTCAAGATTGTCAGAATTTCTTAACTTCTTTCAAAACCTTCAAGAGATTCATTCGAAGCCTCTAGGATTATTCTACTCCACACAGAGTGTGTATCTGATGAGGACAGATAGGACTTGATAGATCCTCAACAAACATTACAACAATTGGGTTAATAATTAGCTTACTATTAGAAAGAGACACTTAGGATTGAATGAAGCTAACTTCCCTTTAGGTTAATAAACAACCAAATTGGAATTATCACCTTCAAGACAAACATTTAGTAAATATGTTGGTGCTAACTTCTCTACTTTACTTATATGTTGTATGATTGTGGGGTGCATTGGTTGGGTAGCTTAGGACATGCATTCCTCTGTGTCACCCGCTATATTCACGAGTCTCGGGATGCCAATCGGTCCACGATTGATTCCCCATGAGTTGGGTCATTCATTTGAATGGTTATACCCACGGGGCGAGATGGTCATCGACCTACGCCTTGATACTCATGATCCAAATATATCCTCCATTATCCGAGTCAAAATCTAGCATATAGTGAGCTCTGAGCCTAGTGTCCAGCTGCCTAATCTGGTGTCTAGGATGGGTTCATGGGTAGTCACCCCCTTTGTATGACGACTGTCTGACCACCCTCTGCCTTACCTTGAAGATTGCATGGGCTCAGTTCTCCATGATTCCTCTGCACCACGGGTGTCTTTAAATCCCAATGTCGCGCTACAAATTCATAGCGGATCCTGTATTTACGGATACCCATACATGACACAGCGTAGTCAGTGAATAATTTGGACTTTAGACACACCTTATCGTGCAGACGAGGGGAGACCCGACCCCATGCAGTACTTCCCCAAGTTTCCCGAAAAGTGAGCGTGTTGTCGGATCATCACTGGCTGTGGCGTATGTTTCCTTACCACTTCGGGTATCCTAACCTTTTGAACTTAAGCACTCCGGACTTTCTTGATGACGTGCCCCACAAGGCGTAACAGAGATAAATCCCGAGAGATGAACAGTGAAGGGACGATGGTTCCCCCGGTGGTATGGAAGCATTGATTGACCTGGAAAGTGATTATCCCAACATTAACACTTACAGCTCCACATCAAACACAACCACGATTTACTTTTTGTTATATATGTGCAAACCGTTTTCATTCCAATCCGTTTTAAAGCGTTCGGAATTCTCTTTTGTATGTCTCTTAAAGCTTTCTCACGAGCTCGTTTGACATAGAGTCACACCTAAATTTTACTCATAAATATTTGCGGTTTTAAACCTGCCACTTCATCTTTAAAATGTTATTTCCAAAACGAACTTTGAAAATAGATTTCGAAAACCTACTTTCTACAAACGAATTTCAAACAACATTCTTCACCAACATTATTTCTTAATAGTTTTCGAAAACAGTTTTCAAAGTTGATTTTCACAAACGTATTCCAAAATAAATGATTTAGTCCCCATGTTGCGACCCGCTATTTTTGAAGCTCAACCCACCTTCAAAAGCAGTGGTCATTACTGTGGAGCGTACTAATCATTTCGTGTTTTCATAACAGTGGTGGATTTTCACATAAGATTTTGTGCTCGATCATTCACCTTTCCTTTCTCAAAAAAATATCCCTCATTCCCCTCGACGAAGCAAGTGAAGTAACATGAAGATCAACTAGCGGATCAAGCCAAAAGCCAGAGGCGCACCTGCCCGTGGAGCTAGTCGAGCGATAGGAAGACCAACACCAACCGTTCAAATACAAAATCAGAGTTGCACCAACCCGAGCCAAGCGACATAAAGACTAGTGACACCGGTTCGAGTTTAAATTGTTGAAAATCAGAAGAACACCAACCTGTTTTGTTTGATCACATTTTTGCTTTGCTGCAAAAGCCTGAAAACGAGCCATCAGCCGGTCAAGAGCCCGAACACGAGCCAACAGCTGATCAAGAGCCCAAAAGATGAGTAGTTGGTCAAGACCCAAAAGTGAACGAGCAGCCGGTCAAGAGCTTGAAGAAGGGTGAGCATCCGGGCAAAAACCTGAAGAAGGGTGAGCAACCGTTCAAGAACCTGAAAATGAGTGAGTGACCAATCAGGAGCCTGCACGTGAGTAAGCAATCAGTCAGAAGCTCGAAGACGGAGCAGAAGAATTCGAGAGAAGTTTTTAAGCTCAAACTCCTCCATTTAATGACTTTTAGAATTGATGTATAGGTTTTCCCTAGCATTCTTTTCTCTCTTGTCAATTTCTGAATATACTTTGTGTATAGGTCGTACATTCCCCTTGAATTTATTTAGATCAATGTGTATAGGGTTCCCCACTCCCTATTTTATTTGTGAATGATTGAGCATCAAAATCCATATTGAGAAATCCGCCACTTTGAAAACACACGCTTTCAAAATTGTTTTCCAAACTTGGTTTCTTTTGGCATGCACGTGTAAAGAAGAGAACAGATAAGGAACGACCCCTCACAGTTACATATTCATAAATCGCTTTATGGGGTGAAAATTCATGGTATCTACAGAAGGTGTCCCCTGAACAGACACACCAATAAATACAACGAGCATAAAGCAAATCACATGCATTGCATATGTTATAACCCAAAGTTCGTTATATTCTTTTATTTCGTTCCACGTTATCCTAAGTTAACTTACTTTACTTAGGACAAGGAAGTCCTTCTTAAAGAAGTTGAGGACGAGGAGGTCATTTGTTTTTCCATCAGTTTAATCAGGTGAGGAGGATAATACCCTTAATTTATTTATTTCCTCACTAATTATCCTCTCTTCTAATCACGTTTCCACGACGTTCATTCTTTCCCCTCACTCTGTCAGTTTTGAAATACCGTCAATACGCTCCTCTCTTCTCTGTTCTCTCTCTTCCAAGTACGTTCAATCAAGTGCCCAAGTTCTGCTGTTGTGTTCTTGCAATTCGAGTTCTGCTGCGGATTCTTCTCGCCGTTGCACTCCGGTTCAGGTTAAGGTAAGGGCGTCGGTTGTTCTTGTGTAAATTCTGCAATTGGGAAGCCTACTCTCTTCTGATTAAGGTTTCTACAGTCTGATTGTCAGGATCGTCAATCCTTCTGCGTGGCTGTGTTCGGACTCCCCTCTGCGATTCCTTGGCTATTGATTCAGGTACGGATTGTGATTTCGTGGGCAATGGCAGTTTCTGATTTGGGAATTTGGTTCTGATTTCGGTCTGTTCTTCAGTTGTGTTGTCCGGGTGTATTGTCGTTCTGCATTCGGGAATTCTGCGTTGGTCTGGACTCTGCTATCCAGTTTGGATTTCGTCTGCTGTTAATTCGAGGTAGGTGGCTTATGGATTCGGCTTGTGTGTTCAGCCTTGGGGAGTTGCGTTCCGGTTCTGAGTTTAAATGTTTTTTGCCTTGCAATTGTGGTTGCGAATTGTCTGTTTGATGGTGTTTTAATGCTTACAAACCCCCAAGGTTGTTTTCTGAAAACCTATGTTGTTTTGATAGTGTTTGATGCTTCTGTTCTGTGTGAAAATCGCCTCTGTTCTCTGTTTTTCGGCGTGTCCGAACTTCTGTCCGACCGTTGAAGTTCGGACATGCCCTTCTGCGTAAACTTTCTGAAGTTTTCGCTGTGTCCGAACTTCTGTCCGAGCTTTGAAGTTCGGACACAGCCTTCTGCTTTCTCTGATTTTGGCTTCGACTTGTGTCCGAACATTGATGTCCGGACACAAGTTCGGACTCTACACGTTCTGATTTGAAGAACGTTGAACATCCGTCCGAACGTGGATGTTCGGACACCTCTATCTCTTTTCTGTTTTGAAGTTCGACCTGTGTCCGAACTTCGTAGTTCGGACACATGTTCGGACATCTGTCTGATTTCGACTTCTGAGTCTCGACTTGTGTCCGAACATTGATGTCCGGACACAAGTTCGGACATGCCTCTGTTTTGACAATATCTTGCTCGTTTGAGCTCCGTTTTGACTTCCGTTTGCGGGGTTGGATTCCCCATCTGATTTCCAAGCCATCTATGTGCTTTCTGGTGCCTTTGGTGCACATATGCTTATCTGTATTTAAGCTTCTGTTTTGGGACCTAGTTATCTCTGTGTCTGAGCCTTTGGATGGCTGGTTACGCTGTCTCGTAGCGGCTATGTAGGATCCTTCTGTTCACGGGTGATGTTCCCCGTTCTGTTCACGGGTGTTTACACCTGTTCTGTTTACGAGTGAGGTTTCCTCGTTCTGTTCACGAGCTGGTTGCTCGTTCTGTCTGTATGCTGTGATCGCTAGTGTCCCACTCTGTTTTCTGCTTCTGTTGCTTCTGCTCTGTTTAGTCCCTTAATGAATGGACTTCTGTTTCTGGTTTCTGACATGTTTATGGATCCTTTGACCCTTTCTGATTTGTCAATATTCTGTAAATGTTTTGAGCATGCTGGTTGATGAAGTTGGTCATCTACTGGGCATTGTGTGCTCATTCCCCTACTTCTAACGCTTTTGCAGATTGATTAGCGAGGATCGTCTCCCCTCAGCTTCTGGAGTTTAGTTGCTTCGTTATTTAGCTTCTTTTGAGACCTTTGTATTGAATTTGAGCCTTTGGGCATATTTCGTTAGCTTCCGCTTTTGACATCTGTTTGGTGGGTTTGTAATGACTTTTGGGGATGTTCTAACATCTCTTTGGTTATACTTTATTTAAGTATTCGTTTGGGCCTTATTTGTTATTCTGTTTAAGTTGCTTATTAGAGCCTTGCGTTATTATGTAATAATACGCGGCGTGTAATACCCCTAACTCCTAGGCCAGTGTTTGGGGGTGTTACATTTAGTGGTATCAGAGCTCTGGGTTCTAATCTGCTGGGATTTTAAGTTAGCCAGTCAGTCAGAAATGTCAGTGTTAGTGTCTGAGTTTAACTGCTTGCTGTTGGACTTTCAGAATGCCGCCAAGAAGAGCAAATAACCCTCCAGGGAATGTGGCTGATGCTGTTCAGCAGTTCATGACGCAGCTCATGCAGACCATGGCTGCAGGGGGTGGTCCAGCTGGAGGAGGACCAGCTGGCGGAGCAGGCCCAGCTGGGGCAGATGCTGGAGGGAGGAACGTGAAGGCGCTTCAGGAGTTCATGAAGCTGAAGCCGCGTCATTCGATGGGGCAGGAGACCCCCAGGTGGCCAGTCATTGGCTGTCAGAGGTGGAGGACTTGCTACGTGTGATGGGCTCAGAGGAGGAGCAGAAGGTGGACTTCGCCACCTTTCTGTTCAAGGCCGAAGCCAAGGAGTGGTGGAGGTCAGTTATGGGGAAGTTCCCACAGCCTTGGACGTGGGAGCAGTTCACTGGGGAGTTCAACAAACAGTTCTACCCCGACGTCTACAAGGATCAGCGCATTCTGGAGTATAACCGACTACGCCAGGGTCGGGACATGAGCGTTGAGGAGTAGCCCAAATTCATCAGCCTGTCTAAGTTTGCACCTGAGCCTGACGAGCATAGGAAGGCCAGGAAGTTTGAGAGTGGCTTGAGGCCAGACATCCGTTCTGCTGTGACGCCCCTGCGTCACAAGACCTTCAGGGACGTTGCTGATGTCGCCCTGTTGGTAGAGGCGACTTGAGAGGTCGCCAGTCTGGAGGGAAGGACCAGAAGAGGAAGCAGAGGTCCGATGAGAGCGATAGGAGGGATCAGTCTGCTTCTCAGAAGAAGCAGTCTACTGGAGACCGAGCTGGAGACCGCTCTGGGACCGCGCGAGACAGAGGTGGTTCGTCTTCGTCAGCTCCCGCTCCGAAGTGCCAGGTCTGCGGCAAGTTTCATAGAGGCCAGGACTGCTACAGGAAGTCTGGGCCTGCTTCAAGTGGGTCCTTGGAGCATAGGAATTGCTGATTGCCCTCAGGCTGGAGGAGCAGGGGTAGTTCTGGAGGTAGAGCCGTTGAGTCTGCTTCAGGGTCCAGAGATCGAGACCGGGCTGAGCAGAAGAAGCCCCAGGGCCAGGCCAGAGTGTACGCGATGGCTGGAGAGAGAGACCGATCGACTGACAGAGTTGTCACAGGTATTCTCCAGCTGTCTTCTCGTTCTGTTTTCTGTTTGTTTGACTCTGGAGCCACCCACTCTTTTATTTCTGCTGAGTTGGTGGGTGAGCTCGGTTTGCCTGTTGTGCCTCTGGGTGTTGAGCTTGTGTGCATAGTCCATTGGTTAGGGACTCTTCTATGTTGAATTCTGTCTGTAAAGCTAGTCCTGTGTTAGTCAAGAATAGGATTCTGTGTGCTGACCTCATCCCGATGGAGATGACTAGTTTTGATGTGATCCTGGGCATGGATTGGCTTGCTGCACACCATGCCCACATCGATTGTGCCGCTTCGAGAGTCACTTTTGAGGAGCCGGGCCAGCCCCGTTTGATTGTAGCAGGGAATGGACTCCCGTGCTCGCCGCCAGTCATATCAGCGATGCAGGCGTTCCGCTTTCTGAGGAAAGGATGCCAGGGATATCTGTGCTACATCCCTGAGGTTCGCAAGGATGCGAAGTTGGAGGAGATTCCAGTAGTCAGAGACTTCCCAGATGTGTTCCAGGATGACGTACCTGGGCTTCCCCCTGTCAGAGAGGTGGAGTTCTCGATCGAGCTCGCACCTGAGACTCAGCCGATTTCGAAGGCCCCATACCGGATGGCGCCTGCTGAGCTTAAGGAGTTGAAGGTCCAGTTGCAGGAGCTGTTGGATAAGGGCTTCATTCGCCCGAGTGTGTCGCCTTGGGGAGCGCCAGTGTTTGTAAAGAAGAAGGACGGTAGCATGCGGTTGTGCATTGACTACAGGGAGCTCAACAAGGTTACCATTAAGAATAGGTATCCTCTCCCGCGCATAGATGACTTGTTCGACCAGTTAGCAGGAGCTAAGGTGTTTTCGAAGATCGATCTGAGGTCGGGATATCATCAGTTGAGGATTAAGGCAGACGACGTGCCTAAGTCCACTTTCAGGACTCGTTATGGACATTACGAGTTCCTAGTGATGCCATTCGGGCTGACAATGCGCCTTCTGTATTTATGGATATGATGAACCGGTGTTCAAGCCGTTTTTGGACCAGTTTTTTGTAGTTTATTGATGACATCTTGGTGTATTCCAAGAGTGCTGAGGAGCACGAGGAGCATTTGAGGACCGTTCTCCAGACCCTGAGGGAGAACGAGTTGTACGCGAAGCTGAAGAAGTGTGAGTTCTGGTTGGATCAGGTGGTGTTCTTGGGACATGTTGTCTCTAAGGATGGTATCTCCGTGGATCCGGAGAAGATTCGAGCTATTACCGAGTGGGCCAGGCCCTAATGTTGGAGATATTCGTAGCTTCCTTGGATTGGCGGGCTACTACCGCAAGTTTGTGGAGGGCTTCTCCAAGTTGGTGATTCCGTTGACTCGTCTGCTTCAGAAGGATGTGAAGTTCGAGTGGAGCGATGCTGTGAGCAGTGTTTTCTGGAGCTGAAGAAGAGGTTGACTACTGCGCCGATCTTGACTCTTCCAGAGGGGACCGAGGGCCTGGAGGTTTTCTGTGATGCGTCCCATAGGGGACTTGGGTGTGTTTGATGCAGCAGGGGAAGGTGGTTGCATATGGCTCTCGTCAGCTTAAGCCATATGAGAAAAACTATCCGACCCACGATCTGGAGCTAGCTGCTGTGGTGTTTGCTCTGAAGATTTGGAGGCACTATCTGTATGGAGCAGCGTGCAAAGTTTATACGGACCATAAGAGCCTCAAGTATCTGTTCACTCAGAAGGAGTTGAACTTGAGGCAGAGGAGGTGGCTGGAGTTGCTACACGATTATGATCTGGAGATCCTCTACCATCCTGGTAGAGCGAACGTTGTGGCTGATGCGCTCAGTAGGAGGGGTCCGTCTGGGACCGTCTGTGCTTTGTCTGGTTGCAGAGGTCTGCTCTGGAGTTGCAGCGTATGGGTATCTGGGTCGTCCGACCAGAGAGATCTGGGATGTTAGCAGCGTTCAGGTTCAGCCTACCTTGATCGACAGGATCAAGGCCAGTCAGGAGCTTGATGTCAGTTTGGGTAAGATCAGAGATGAGATAGCTGCGGGTCAGGAGTCTGAGTTCAGGGTTTCAGGGAGGCTGTCTGAGGTTCCGAGACCGTGTGTGTGCCTGCAGATGACACTTTGAGACGTGAGATCATGCAGGAGGCTCATGGAGCTCCCTTACTACACCCAGGAGGTGTGAAGATGTACCGGGACTACGTGAGACATTTTGGTGGAGCAATGAAGAGGGACATCTCCGACTTTGTATCCAGATGTCGGACCTGTCAGCAGGTCAAGGCCGAGCATCAGAGACCAGCTGGTTTGCTTCAGCCTCTTCCCGTTCCGGAGTGGAAGTGGGAGAGCGTCGGTATGGACTTTGTCATGGGACTGCCTAAGACTCCGAGGGGTTTTGATGCAGTTTGGGTCATTGTGGACCGGCTCACGAAGAGCGCTCACTTCCTACCTGTCAGGAAGACCTTCAGTTTGCACCGTTTGGCTCAGTTGTACATGGATGAGATTGTGCGTCTACATGGGGTTCCCTTCTATTGTGTCTGACAGAGATCCGAGGTTTGTGTCCAGATTCTGGCAGAGTTTCATCAGGCTATGGGTACGAAGTTGTCTTTCAGCAGCTATCATCCTCAGTCGACGGTCAGACAGAGAGGACGAATCAGGTCCTTGAGGACATGCTCAGAGCATGTGTGTTGGACTTTGGGGGCAGTTGGGATCAGCACGTTGCACTGATTGAGTTCGCCTATAATAACAGCTTTCAGACCAGTATCGGGATGGCTCCGTTTGAGGCCTTGTATGGCAGGAGGTGCAGATCACCCATCTGTTGGGATGATCTGAAGGAGAGAGCTGTGATTGGTCCAGACATGGTTCAGGATGTGTGGGCAAGATCCAGTCTATCAGGGAGCGTCTGCTTGTGGCTCAGAGTCGTCAGAAGAGTTACGCCGATCAGAGGAGACGACCTCTAGAGTTTGAGGTGGGCGACCATGTGTATCTGAGGGTTTCTCCAGTTCGAGAGTCGTACGGTTTGGGGGAGAGGCAAGCTTAGCCTCGTTTTGTGGGTCCTTTTGAGATCCTAGAGAGGATCGGACCGGTTGCCTATCGTTTGGCCCTGCCTCCGTATTTCGCAGCAGTGCAACAATGTGTTCCACGTTTCTATGCTGAGAAGTATATTACGGACCATTCATGTGATCGCATTCAGACCGCTTCAGTTGAGGGAGGACTTCACGTTGAGGTAGTTCCTTCGAGGATTCTAGCGCGGATGTCCGCAAGCTCAGGAGTAAGACCATGCCCTTGGTGAAGGTGCAGTGGTCGGGGTCAGTCCGAGGAAGAGGGGACCTGGGAGGTCGAAAGTGAAGTACGTTCTAAGTTCCAGCCCTTTTCGAGCAGTAGGTATGTTTTAATTCGAGGACGAAATTCTTTAAGGGGGAGGTGAGTTATAACCCAAAGTCGTTATATTATTTTATTTCGTTCCACGTTATTCTAAGTTAACTACTTACTTAGGACAAGGAAGTCCTTTAAAGAAGTGAGGACGAGGAGGTCATTTGTTTTTCCATCAGTTTAATCAGGTGAGGAGGATAATACCGTTAATTCATTATTTCCTCACTAAATTATCCTCTCTTCTAATCACGTTCCACGACGTTCATTCTTTCCCCTCATCGTAGTTTGAATACCGTCAATACGCTCCTCTCTCTTCGGTTCTCTCTTCCAAAGTCGTTCAATCAAGTGCCCAAGCTCTGCTGTTGTGTTCTTGCAATTCGAGTTCTGCTGCGGATTCTTCTCGCGTTGCACTCCGGTTCAGGTTAAGGTAAGGGCGTCGGTTGTTTTGTGTAAATTCTGCAATTGGAAGCATCTCTCTTTGATTTAGGTTTCTACAGTCTGATTGTCAGGATCGTCAATCCTTCTGCGTGGCTGTGTTCGGATCCCCTCTGCGATTCCTGCTATTGATTCAGTACGGATTGTGATTTCGTGGGCAATGGCAGTTTCTGATTTGGGAATTTGGTTCTGATTTCGGTCTGTTCTTCAGTTGGTGTTCCGGGTGTATTGTGTCTGCATTCGGGAATTCTGCGTTGGTCTGGACTCTGCTATCCAGTTTGGATTTCGTCTGCTGTTAATTCGAGGTAGGTGGCTTATGGATTCGGCATGTGGTCAGCCTTGGGGAGTTTGTTCCGGTTCTGAGTTTAAATTGTTTTTGCCTTGCAATTGTGGTGCGAATTGTCTGTTGATGGGTGTTTTAATGCTTACAAACCCCCAAGGTTATATTCTGAAAACCTTTATGTTTTGACAGTGTTTGATGCTTCTGTTCTGTGTGAAAATCGCCTCTGTTCTCTGTATATTTCGGCGGTCGAACTTCTGTCGACCGTGAAGTCCGGACATGCCCTTCTGCGCTTTTATTCCTGAAGTTCGCTGTGTCCGAACTTCTGTCGCCGATTTGAAGTTCGGACACAGCCTTCTGCTTTCTCTGATTTTGGCTTCGACTTGGTCCGAAAACATTGATGTCCGACACAAGTTCAGACTCTACACGTTCTGATTTCCGAAGGACGTCCTAACATCCGTCCGAACGTGATGTTCGGACACTCTGTCTCTATTCTGTTTGAAGTTCGACTGTGTCCGAACTTCGTAGTTCGGACATGTTCGGACATCGTGATTCGACTTTGAGTCTCGACTTGTGTACGAACATTGATGTCCGGACACAAGTTCGGAACGACTCTGTTTTGACAATATCTTGCTCGTTTGAGCTCCGTTTTGACTTCCGTTTGCGGGGTGGATTCCCCATCTGATTTCCAAGCCATCTATGTGCTTTCTGGTGCTTGGTGCACATATGCTTATCTGTATTTAAGCTTTCTGTTTTGGGACCTAGTTATCTGTGTCTGAGGCCTTTGGATGGATGGTTACGCGTCTCGTAGCGCGCTATGTAGGATCCTTGTTCAGGGTGATGTTCCCGTTCTGTTCACGGGTGTTTACACCTGTTCTGTTTACGAGTGAGGTTTCCGTTCTGTTCACACGAGATGGTTGCTCGTTCTGTCTGTATGCTGTGATCGCTAGTGTCCCACTCTGTTTTCTGCTTCTGTCTGCTTCTGCTCTGTTTAGTCCCTTAATGAATGGACTTCTGTTTCTGGTTTGACATGTTTATGGATCCTTTGACCCCTTTCTAATTTGTCAATATTCTGTAAATGTTTTGAGCATGCTGGTTGATGAAGTTGGTCATCTACTGGGCATAGTTGTGTGCTCATTCCCCTACTTCTAACGCTTTTACAGATTGATTAGCGAGGATCGTCTCCCCTCAGCTTCTGGAGTTTAGTTGCTTCGTATTTAGCTTCTTTTGAGACCTTTGTATTGAATTTGAGCCTTTGGGTATATTTTGTTAGCTTCCGCTTTTGACCTTCGTTTGGTGGGTTTTGTAATGACTTTTGGGGATGTCTAGCATCTCTTTGGTTATACTTTATTTAAGTATTTCGTTTGGACCTTATTTGTTTATCTGTTTAGTTTGCTTATTAGAGCCTTGCGTTATTATGTAATAATACGCGGCGTGTGACACCCCTAACTCCTAGGCCAGTGTGTGGGGGGTGTTACAATTTAAACATCTCTAAGTTGAACAAAAAGTAAAAATTTATCGGATGTAAAATAGGGCAAACAACATAATTGGGACGAGTAATCTTTAAATCTCGTAGGTGGGGTGTAATTTCACAAAACGGGTGGGATATATAATTTTCACTAAAAAAAATATAAAAAATACTAGCAACCCATTGACTGTTCCACCCTAGTTCATGATCCCCGTTTTCATCGTTATTTAAACTCGTTTCCTAATGCAAATCAATGTCAAACACAATCAATGTCATTCGTTTCTTAATGCAAATCAATGTCAAACACAATCAATGTCATTCGTTTCTTAATGCAAATCATCAAACACAATCAATGTCATTCTTTGAAGCAAATCCATTCCTGCTCTCATGATCTCAATCACTCCTACCAAACCAGCCATCCACACCTACTTGCACTTGGTAAGAAATGCTTACTACCATAGCTCATTCCTCTTCAAGTGAACGACTATTTTTCAAACGAAACCAATACAACCCTCGTCTCTTAATAAAACAATAACAAAAGTATGTCAAACCCAGCTGCTAAATTCAATCTCTAAACTATCAACTCGTACAGATACCGTATATGTATGTATATTAGCTCCATTGCAGCACGTCACCCAAAGGGGACTCCAAGAAACTCTATACAGGGGTCGATCATCACATCCTATCAACAAACTACTACTACTTACTCATACTCCCCAAAGTCATTTCCAGGGTGGAAATTTTTTTACTAACCAGTATATTCCTAATAATGCTACTAGCTAGCAGCAAGTCTATGAACATGGAGTCAATCATCATTTTATGAACATAGAATCATCCTCTTACTTGTATTTCATATACCTTCTCATAATCTCATGTTTTTGTTTTTAATCAGTCAGTTCTCGCTCTGGCAGTACTGGATCAAACTCAGCAGCAGCCAACCACCTCACCCGTTCAGCAGAGCGTCTTCTCGTATACCATCCAACTGCCTTTACAAGAGTTACTATAACAAATGCTAGGAGGTTCGCAACAATGTGGAGATTCACAGCTGAAAGAGAAAACAGAACCAAAGCAGATCAATCAACAAAATTAACACCACGTAATGCATGAATCACAGGGTATCCAACCAGATCAAAAAGCAAATAACCACCTTTTTTTTACTTTCTGCCACTTGGATACCAAACAACTGAAAACAAGACTAATCTCCAATTTACAAAAGCAGAAAGTTGCCGTATTGTAATCTTTGCAGTGGCTATTATTTGGTGCGGGAGTTTTCACCCTTATCTCCATGATTCAAAATCAACAGATAGCAGGCGCAACATCATGAGATTCAAAAGCAACAACAGGGTCTAAAGGAGATACCACTTCTGGAATTTAGAGAATTTGTTGGACAGGGGGGTGAGCTTGTCGCAAAAGAAAAATATAGACACCAGAGCAATAAAAGAACACAATTCTAGATACTTTTCATCAGGATAAGTACATACGCTTGTAAATGAAGTTGAAGGGGCTGATCATGTACAGACACACCAGTAGAAACTGCAAATAAAACAAAAGGTCAGGAAAGGGAGATTCTTAGATATAACTTTACACAAAAAAACTGAGTTCGAATACTGGATACTTATGTTTATTCTTTGTAAAAAGGCAGCAAAACAAACAAAGAAAACCATTTGGAAAGCACTTTTATGTTGTCTCAAGGCAGTATCTCCAAATCTCAGATCAATCTTGGAATATAAAAACATCAATCACCTTATAATCTTCAAGCTCTCTAAAGGAAAGAAAAATGTGGCAACTACAATCTAAAAAACTTAGGCAGGTGGTGACTCAACTGAAAGAATCCGCCATTTCCCATAATGATCATCCACTTGAGTAGGATCTACCATGTCTTGCAACGTCCTTTTGATGAAGAATGGAGATTCGTAAACCCTCTACATGACAAATAAGTGTTAATGTAAGTAAATGAGGCATAAGCAAATACATATGTAAATTAATACACAGATACTGTATGCATGCCAAGGGACAAAAACAAAAGCCTAAACCTCAGTCTTTTCATAATCCAACCAATCAAGTTGTTTTCATTCTAGATTATTGCTTAAGAGAACCTAGATTGTAGTATCATAGTCTAATAGCAACTCAAGCTATCCCGCCAGATTGTTGAGATGAAAAAGCTGGCCAAATACTAGTACATATAATTTTTTATCCATAATTAATTGGCAGACTTCAAACCAAAAGTAAAAGGAACAAAATCTTTTCAAGTGGCAATTCACATATCTCATGTACGGGAGCAACTTTTGTGCGTTACAGACAGCGTAGTCACACAGAGTGTGAAGACCCGATATGTTTCTAGCACAAAGCAATAAGGAAAGTCCGAATTTAAAGCAATAAACCCTCCCCTTAGCACCAAAAATAAGAATTCCACATTCCAGACAATTCAGATCAACCTCTTACATATAAAATGTCACCAAGAAATATTGAGAAAGAACCAAATAGCACAGGAAATGCAACAAAATTACAGAAAATGTAAGGGATAATGGATTCCAGGAAGAGGCTTTACCATGAGACAGCCACGGGCACCTCCAACAAAGAGTCGGTTGTATCTCTCAATCGATTTAGCAACCTTCCTAATTTCATCTTTATCTGTCGAATCTTGCTGGTTCAGAGAGACACCAGGAATAAAGACTTTGATCAGGCGGTTACACAAGGGGCACTTGCAAGGGCGAGTAGCGTTTCCGTAACTCCATAATTGTAAGATGCAAGAACCTGATAAAGAAGCCCAAAATGAGCAATCATTTCCTTATTGAACGAACGTTTTGACCCGAATGATCACTGATAAAGCGGAGGGCCACAGGAATCTTCTCTCACATTTACGAAAAGCAGAATCGCTTTTTTAGACGGTTATTATTCGATAAAACGCAAATGAAGAACCAGAAAAGGTATAGCATGTAAGTAACGCATTTTATAACCAGACAAGAACCCTACCCTACCTGGAGCTGCCGAAAAGCATCAACACTAAAACCAGTTGAGTGGAGAGAGATAATCGCAAAATTCAAAAGGAGGTAACAACAAACAATGCACTAAGATTGAGACAGCAGTACTGATTCTCATAAGAAACTGAAATGGAGAGAAGTCGGAAACATGAGAGAGAGCGAGAGTTTGGTACCGCAATACCAGTGGCCACACAGAGCTCTGTAAGGAAGAACGTAGTCACCGAAACAGATGGGACAAACATCGTCGTCTGGCGGCGTCTCCTTAACCGCCATCATCAAGAATTTGTCCTTTTTTTATGTGTTCTTCCTCCTTCAATTTTCAGCCGCTAGCTCCAAAATTTCAATCGCCTTAAAGGACAAGTCGTAAGAGGAAACACCGCCGGTCATCAAACCAGCAGACGGAGAGATTCCTCTAGCTGACAGTCCCGCTCTCTTTGTGCAAGCTTTTGTTTTGGAAAAATTCACGCAAGTTTTTTCGGTCGTGAGAATTCTGCCTGAAATGAGAATTCTTCGGTCGTGTCGTGTGGGGTCACTGAGACAAACTACAATACTTTGGCGTCTACTCATAATAGTAAATTAATGAAAGGGTTTTCAAAAAAAAAAAAAAAGTAAATAATGAAAGACAAAATTACATCCCCACCCACCAGGTTTTGCGGATTATCACAAACCACCCATGTAGTTTGCATATTTAAATTGCCCACCTCTAACATTTTCCCCCGTTTGACACCCGTCATTTTCCCCTCTATCGTTAGTAACGTCCACATCAGCTCCACGTGGCATTGCCTGAGTGGTTACTCATTTGCTGACATGTCACAACCCATAATACTAGCAAATTAGTATTCCCCACCCATCCCCCTCATTCTTCTTTCGCTGTCCTGGTCGTCGCCCTACCTCAACTTCTACCTCGCTGCTTGAGAGAAATCTGGTGTAGCTGGCGCTGCTCTACCTTCGTACATTCTTCGCTAGCTCTTCTCTGGTAATGCGAATCTGTTTCCCTCTTCACCGCCCTAACCCTAGCGATTTCTCAATCAATTTTCTGGGTTGGTATTTGCTCTGAATCTTCGCGCTAGACCTTGTGCTAACCCTAGATGTACTCTGGTACTGCGAATCTGTTATTTGGCTGGACTTTGACATTTGTTATTTGGTTGCTCACGATAGACTTTTCTGTTCGTCTTACAGTTGGTACTCACTTTGCTGTTGATTTTTTCGTTGAGATAAGACAGGAGATGATGCATGTTTCTGTTTATTTGTTGATGCCTGTTTTTGCTATACTCTGGTACTGCGAATCTGTTATTTGGCTGGACTTTGACATTTGTTATTTGGTTGCTCACGATAGACTTTTCTGTTCGTCTTACAGTTGGTACTCACTTTGTTGATTTTTTCGTTGAGAAAAGACAGAGATGATGCATGTTTCTGTTTGTTTGCTGTTGGTTTTATGGTTGGTACTCACTTTGAACTCATTTGGGTTTTGCTGTTTACTTTCGATGTTGGTTTGCTTTGAATTGCGGTGCTGTATGTTGGTAATATTGGTTGCTAATAGTATGTTTGGTAGTGATGGAGGAGTGCTATCTTGACGTTATACATAAGAATGGCCGGTACAAGGTTGAAATGCCCTTCGATCCAGACCGGTATTCAAGTATCGAATTGGTGAATGATTGCCTTGGTGCCCTTAAGAAAGAGAGCAGCGTGACAGCACCACAACATCCTATGTTCTTTTTCAGACACCCAAAAAGTCAGAAGAAAATAGAAATAGGGTGTGACAGACAACTTATGAATATGCTTGTGTTGTTCTCTGGAATGGAATTGGTTGAAGTGATAGTAGAAGAAGGAGACAAGGATACCGAACTCATGTCCACATTCAGAAAATGGTTGGCAGATGCGGATAAAAGAGAAAAGCCCGATCACCATGACAACGAGCCTGATCTTCAATTAGATGATGATGACCTAGTTTGCTTGAATGACCAAGATGTGATATGTCCTAGTTCACCACCTCCGCAAACACAACCTTCTCAGGTTGTGTCTCCTCAAGCACATCATCCTCAGAAAAGAATTCCAATTAATCAACCCACAACAAATCAGCCCACTACAAATCTGCCCACATTGTGTCCCACACAAAATTAGCCCACACCACATATCCAGACTGAAACTCTCAATCAACAAATTGGTCAGTCTACAACTCAGAATAGTGACAAAAAGGGGAAGAAGAAGAAAAGGCCACGAGGTCTTAATCTCATCTATGGATCGAGCTCTAATGATAACCCAAAGGCTGATTTAGTTATTGCAAGATCATCTGATTCTGTTCAGCCCATTGCATCAGTCACTCCTGCCTTCTCTAGTCCAAGAGTTGCATCCAATCATAACAGTGGCACTGATAATGTGATGGTTGATACAAGGGCATCTGTGAATCATGGGTTACAAATTGTCGCAGCAAATCGAAGCATTGAAAACACTGAAGAACCAACTGATGACCCACTTCCTTACTTCTCAGACGACTCTTGGGATAAAAAATCTGACAAAGAGTATGGTTCTAGCTCGGATGAAGATAGTGGATCTGATTCCGTGCATGACGATGACGATGATGACTTGGATAATGAAAAGTTAGGTTTACTCAGAGAGGGTGGGTGCTTTTCGGGTGACGAGGATGAAGGTGTTGATGGAGATGAACAGTATCTAAGAAATGGTAAACCTTTTGAGTTTCAGCCTGATGGAACAATTAAACTGGAACCTCGTCAAATGTTCTTAAACAAGGACATTTTCAGAGAAGTCATGCAAGACTACGTTGTACAAGAAGGAATAGACTTGCATAGGGTGGCAAATGATCCATGGAAATACACCGTGCTGTGTAACAACCGTGGCAACTGCATGCGTCTCACTTTGCTGATAATGTGACATTCATGATCAAGACAATAAGAGCTGAGCATACTTGCTCCAGATTGTCCGAGAACCCTACTGCCACATCCAAGTGGATCATGAGAAAGGTGTTGCCCGAGTTGAGAGCTAACAATTCCTTGTCCCCTTCTAATATACAACCTTTCATACAAACAAAATTTGGAGTCATGGTGAACTACATGAAGTGTTTCAGGGCTAAGAAAGAGGCCATGATATTACTTGAAGGTAACCATGCTGAATCATATGCCCGACTACATCAATACACCAAAATAGCCCTTGAGAGAAATCAAGGATCTATCATAGATCTCAAATTCCAAGAATACCTCAATGGGCCTCCTACATCCAGCAAGTTATTTATTTGCTTCAATGCACTTAAGGAGGGTTTTCTCAGGGGTTGCAGACCGTTTCTTGGTGCAGACGGTTGCCATCTTAAGGGGTCATACGAAGGGGTGCTTTTAAGTGCAGTGGCCATTGACGGGAACAATGGCATATTTCCTGTTGCGTTTGCTATTGTGGCAAGTGAGACTACGGAGACTTGGAAGTACTTCTTTAGCAACTTGAGGTTAATCGCTGATGAAGACGTAAGGAAAAAATGGGTAATTATTTCTGATCGTCAAAAGGTAATATGTAACACTTCATCTTTTATTGATTCATTCATTGTTATTGTTGTTTGTGTCAGCGGTGGTGCTTAATAAGTGCTTTTGTAATAGGGTGTCGAGCCAGCACTTGATGCTGTGTTGCCTGAGGTCACCAGGAGAATTTGTTGTCGGCATTTATATGCAAACTTCAAGAAGGATCATCCGGGTATTAACCAATATACATATATCTATTACTTTGTTTTAATTCATTATGACATTTTCTTACTGTTTAGTATGATTTTTATCATTAGGTGCTCTGTTACGTAATTTGTTTTGGGAGGCATCACAGTGTTATACCACAGTTGGGCTGCGAGATGTTATGAAGAAAATTGAGGAGACGTCTATAGGGGCGTATATGTACTTGAGAGAAGTGGACTACAACTTGTGGGTGAGGTTGCATATGCCGAAAGAAGTGAAAGTGATTGAGACTACTTCTAACTTCGTTGAATCATTCAACAGCAAGTTGTCTTCAATTAGGGGCAGCCCTGTCTTCTCTTTTCTAGAAAGCCTAAGGCGCACTTTGATGAAGAAGATCAATGGAAGGAGGGAATCGATAAACAAGATGAGTGGAAGGATCACCCCCTACGCAAGGAAGATGCTGTACAAGAACACCAAGGCCGGTAGTAGATGGCACATACAGCAAGCAGTGAGTTTGAGTTTGAGGTGACAGACTTAAACAGACATTACATTGTCAACCTGAGAGATCGACACTGTGACTGCTTGGCTTGGGATCAGTCTGGTATACCTTGTAAGCATGCATGTGCAATACTGAATTGGAAGAGAATGGATAAGGATCAATTTGTACACTCTTATTTCTCTTTGAGCATGTATGCCTCCACATACAGACTAGCTATATCTCCAATCCCAGACCCCTCATTGTGGCCAGAATCAGAAGGATTAAAGATCTTGGCACCACCATTCCTCAGGAAACTACCTGGTCGGCCCAAGAAGAATAGAAGAAGAGAAGATGGTGAGGCTAGGCCTGTCTCTAAAAGATCATCCCATGTAACATGTGCCAGATGTAAGCAGAGGGGGCACAATTCCAGGACATGCTCACCCAAGTGAGTAGAGGCGTTGGTCAAGGGGAGGGTCTGGTTGCTGCCACTGAAATTGGTGATGGAAATGGTGCCACACTGCAGGAGCCAGTAGTGGCTGCAAGAGAGAAAAAAGAAAGGGCCGACAAACAACTTCAACATCAGCAGCAACTCAGGAGAGGAGAAAGAAGACACGGTCTCATGGTATTGTTTATTCTTATACTTTCTGTTATTTAGTCCTACAAAGGTTGGTATTTGTTATTTGGTTGAAAATATGAGAACTTGTTTTGTTCCAGGGAGGTAGAAGATGGACTGAAGGTGCGTGGATGAGATGAAGATGAAGACAATCAAGATCTTTTGTTTTAGCTGCAGTATGTAATGGTGTGTTACAGCTAGTGAATTTAGGTTGGTTTTGTAACAGCTAGTCAGTGTATTTTG
>JAIOTZ010001706.1:0-29661 GCA_023374045.1 Limonium bicolor | reverse complement strand
TCACTCAGTAACCCCAGCACCCTCACCTCTTTTTCTTCTCCTTCTCCTTCCCCAGCGATTTTCATGGCTGCTTAAGGAAAACACACAAACCACCACTTCTCTCCCTTGTAACTCCCTCATACATTCTCCAAAAATTATAAAAACACCACCATTGTGTTCCTCTCCTCAAGAGCTACAATTCTATCTTTCCAAAATCTAAAAACGAGCATTTTCGATTTTGAGGGTATACCCCATTTGAAGTTTCAGCACCACCATTAGAGCCACCTTGGTCTCCTTGTTCTTTTGAGGTAAAGATCTCTTTAAAACTCCATCTTTTTCTAGCTTAAAAAGGCAAAACGAATTTGGTGACTAAACCCTTGTTTGGTCTCTCTTGCTCCAGCCGATTTTGGCATTGTGGTGGTGTGAGAAATCTTGTTCTTGAGCTAACCCAAACAACTCTTGAGCTCTTGGAAGGTAATAAATTTTCTAAACCCTAAAACCTAGATTAAAACTTGATTAATGGTTAGGGTTAGTATTTAGCATTGAATGGTGTATTGAAAATATTTGTGTATGGGTTGTAGCGTTAGATTTGTGAGTTTGCAAACCGAAAGAGAGAAGAAGGAAGAAGAGAAAGAAATCTAGAAGAGAATCAAGGTAAGGAATGCTCACCTTTGTGTAGTCTTGTATTTGTGTATGTAACAGATTTTCTAGAATGAAAATTGGTATTATAAAATAGTAATGTATTAGTAGTATAATGGGTAAGAGAAACTAAGCATTTTGAAACCTTTGAAAC
The DNA here is from genome assembly GCA_023374045.1 of Limonium bicolor. Classification (NCBI taxonomy): domain Eukaryota; kingdom Viridiplantae; phylum Streptophyta; class Magnoliopsida; order Caryophyllales; family Plumbaginaceae; genus Limonium; species Limonium bicolor. The sequence goes on along the minus strand of JAIOTZ010001706.1, from coordinate 28,889 downwards.
ATTGTAAAAACTTGTTAAACAGATTGGGAAATGAGAAGTAATGTGCAGGAAATTTTGTAGTGTTTTTAGTATTGGTATTATGAATGGGAGCTTGTGTATTTTTGATTGTTGAAAACAGGTGAATTGGTTAGTGATGTGAGTGCAAACAATGTGGAGAGTGTATAAAATTACAAGGGAGGCTATGGCAAAATTTACCTAGGATTAGAACACTTAGTGAATTTGAACTAGGAGAATGAAGAGTGTTGTAACAGATTTTGATTAAGGAAAATAGAGGGTAAGTTGAGAGGGATAGCTAATGTATTCTAAATGCATTAGAGGTGTTAGAATTGTCATTAGAAGAGGGAGATGTAGAGGAGAAGAGTGAGTGTTTAAAATCTGTAGCATAGTGTAACTAGAGAAGAAACTAGTTTGAGTGTTGAGTGAAACTTGGAAAATTATGTGAGTGAATGAGTGTAGAATTGTGTAGGGAGTTAATGGATGAACCAAGGTGTATTAGGAGGTGTAATTAGTGTTATAACATGTGGGAATAAGTGTAGGAACAATGGGGAAGTAATGGGTGAAAGAGAGGATGGAAAACAGAAATTAAAATGCAAATACTGGGCCGGACCGGACTTGCGACCGGACTTGCAAGTCCGGTCGTGCCCAGATTTACAAAGACGGGGAAAGCTACTGGAATCGACCGGACTTGCGACCGGACATGCAAGTCCGGTCGAGCAGAAAATTTTCCCGTCAGAAAGCTACTGGAATCGACCGGACTTGCGACCGGACATGCAAGTCCGGTCGAGCAGAAAAATTCCCCCTCGGTATGCTACTGGAATCGACCGGACTTGCGACCGGACTTGCAAGTCCGGTCGAGCAGAAAAATTTCCCGGCAGAATGTTACTGGAATCGACCGGACTTGCGACCGGACATGCAAGTCCGGTCGGACCAAAAATTTTCCCGAAGAAACCTACTGGGATGGACGGACTTGCCCAAGGTCGGTCGCAAGTCCGGTCCTGACGAAAAAAAAAAAAAAAAAAATTTTTTAAGTTAAATAATAATTGTATTATATATGTATATGTATACCCATACATATATGTATATGTATATGTGTGTAAGCATGCAAACCTTAAGTAAGAGGATAGAAACTTAAGTAAAGGGGAAATAAGGAAGTAAAGTATAAGTGTAAGAAAATGTAAGGCAATAGCAAGTATGAGTTAATTAATGATAGTTAAATTAATCATTTAATTGTATGTGTATAATAGGATTTGATTTGTGACACCGGAAGGACGTTTGGAATTACGAACTACGGTGAACGGTATGAATTCCTCATGCCCCGAATGCTATCATGGCTACTCTGATTTGTGTGTTGTGTGCTAATTGATCACCAATAAAGATAAATGCACGAATCGGAGTTAATATGCTTACTTGTGATTATGTAGTGTTGTATGATGTTGTATACTTCATGAAATGTACGGATGATATGAATGTATGTATGTACGTTGTATTGTACCGTGACCGTTATTCGTTGTGTTTGGACTTCTAACTTGTTCCTAACAATCTAACCATCCTAACTTAAAATGGTAATTAAATTGGAATGAGTAGAAGTCCGATATAGTTTCGGCCACGCGTGAGGATGCGGAGTCACGAGAGGTTGGCTCCAATTCCTGACTCTTTAACTGGTCCGCGGCCCAAATCCCTTAAGTGGGTAGCATCCCGGATTAGTGAGTCAAGTAAATCCCGGATGTGGGACGGAGTAGTCCCCAAGGCCGGAGGTCCCGACGACTTAACTTGAGTATAAGTAAGAAAGTAAGAATGAGTAAGTAAGTGAAGGAAAGTAGGTAAGTGTAAGTATAAGTAAGTATGGTGAATGAGTAAAAGAGTAATATGCATTCCGATTAACCCGGATGCACAATTTGGCTAACCTTGTGAAGGTAAGTATTGTGAACTCTATTGTATTGTTGCCTTGAAGTGAATGATGTATTGTAATGTATGTATGATTGTATGTAAAGCATGCATGTATGAGTAATGAACAAGCATGTTTAGCGGTCGCCAATTAGTCGGCGTACCCTTGCTAGCAATCGGTATATGCGGAGTTTATGCGCAGCAATTTGCTGAGCCCCTTGGGGCACCATTTTTAATATGAATGCAGGTGCTAGAGAGGGATGAAGCTGCTGAAGACTTAGTTTATTTTCTTGTCTTCTTTTTGGTTATAAACATTGAATTGTGATGGGTGTACTAAGTAGTACATGGCTGTAACTTTTGATTAGCCGGTGTACCATGTGGTACACCTTTTTGGATATTAATAGAATGGAGCATTGGTATAGATGAGCATAGGATAGGAGCTCATTCTTTTGGGGTAAACTTGGAGGGTTGTAATGAATACATGTTGAGTACTCGGTAACCCTTTTGTAGTGAATGTATTTGTAATTGGCAAGTTTATTTTAGTAGCTCGGTATCTATTGGCCATCAGACCGTCACTGTAAGTATTAGTAGCCTTGCTAGCCGTATGGGCGGTTAGCGGCATTGTTTCACCCGCCGAAGTAAGTAAGTAGTATTCTTCCGCTGCGAACTCATTGAATTAACAGGACGATTAGACGGTAAGCATAGGATTAACGGTTGGGGTGTTACAGGTACCCCATGCATGTAAACGAGTAGTGTAGGACCCAGGAGGTAATCCACTCTGTGTCTAAGTCAGCGAATGGAACCCTGACTAGGTGAACCATGTAATGACGAGAGAGATCTCAGTCAAACTAGCAAGGTTAGGAAAATCAAGGATAGCTTGATAATAAAGTGACATAAGGTCGCAACTCCACAGTGGAGGAGTTAAACATAAGTTTTAGGGATTTTAGTAAACAAGGAAACTAAGGCCAATTTAATGGTAATGGCAAGTTGAACTCATGAATGAAAAGAGGAATTGAGGTATCTAAGGAAGTTATATTAGAGAAACCTGTGTGATATTAGATGCTACCCAAAAAGGGGGGACACAGAGAGAATTATACCACGCGCTGAGGGCGCCGCGATGATGTCGCATTAAATAATAATAACCACATGCTCAAGTCATAAACGTTAGTATGTTAGTACCAATTAGGTTGAACAGAAAATGAATACCAAGCTAAAACCCACAGTCGTACTGTATGTTTACAACAGACGAAGGGCGAAAGCGAGCGTTATGAGAGATACTCTAAACTAGAGATTAGATACTCCATGCAAACCGCAATAGCGGATAACCGTCTAATCGACTGGTACATGGTGCGCAACAAACGACCATTAGAATAACTGTTAACCCAGTTATGTTAGTATGAATTAGAACATGAAAGACCAGATAAACTAATGGATTCCCCTAATCGAGTAAAGGGATGAACCATACGTGTGGGTACTAAAATACCAAAACACTAGGGATTCGAGTTCACACCAACAAAAGAGGACCTATAAGGTACCTACGGAATGAACTCATTCCTGAGGGAAAAACTTTGAGTCTTGAGGCGCCAGTTAGTTGCGCATAGCAGACTCGTTTTGACATTTAAAGGAAATTACTACAAACACTAGGTGCTAGAGCATAGCTCGACAACCCTTAAACCGAAGGTTAGTTCGGTAGGGTGACATGAACCCTTGGGAGTATACCATGAACATGTATAGGAAACAGAAAGAATAAATAAATAGCTAATTGAAATAATAAAAGTGTGTAACAAACAATACCACACAGTGAATAACTTACTCCATTCCCATAATTATGGAAGACCGTGTAGAAAACACCGTCACGTGGAGTCGAAACCGACATAAAACTACTACCTAAAAGAGGTAAACTAACCATAAAGTAGTTGGGCATACTGCTTGCGGAGCGAGTGGGCCCATATATTGCATAGGTTTGACATGCCTAGCAGGTTTGGGGAAAACAAATGATGTGTTTACATCTCCCGATCAAACCGTATATAAATAGACATACACCTAACCGAGATAGGCTGTATAGCCAGATGGACTAAAGCCGACCCTAGAAAAAAAAGGGGTAATGAAATATGTAACACATTAGTGCACGAATAGATCCACAGGAATGGAACATCTTGAACTTATTACTTCAAGATGATATATATTCGTAGATTACGTGGGCGTAATCCTTTTAAGGGGGGTAGAACGCCTTAAACATACCGTACGTTGGAGTACGTAGCGCATGGTACACATGCTGCAAACACTATTATTGTACGTAGAGTACAAGTGTCATGATTGTGTTATATTACTTGAAGTAATACTGTGATGTATTATGTGTATGAACATAAATATATTTTAATTCGCATTAGTTATGGCGAATAGGAAAGGGAGTACAGATAGATTGTTCTTACCCTATTTCCGACTATTTACGCAAACATTGCGAACAATAGTCACATCACACCTAACTTGTTAGCTCTGATGTGAGAATTCAAGTAGAACTTTCTGTAGCCCTGATGAGAGATTTCGGATAGAAGGAGTAGCAAGCTCCGTATTATGTGATTTGTGACTCGGTATAAAACCGACTGTTTGAATGCGATGAGTGGATCGGCATGAGACCGATGTGTAATCTAGTAGAAGAGAATACTCTAGGTGTTGTATGAATAATAATAAGTCAAGAGAACTTGGTACACGGTTAGGATACATGATCTTATATGCCAACGACTAGATTAATTACACTAGTTGACTTGTGTATCTATAGAACGCAAGGTGGCAAGTAACAAGAGGAAACAAGATTAGAAATGAATAAACAATTAATTGATTGAAATGGACGTGGGAAGTTGAACTTGATCCTGGTCCGATCAAGGGAAACCGAACACAAATTGAGGTGAGAGATAGTTCAACACTGACACTGACCACGTCGGGGTTGAATGATTCTCGAAACTTCCTACAAGTGGACACAGATATGAATGGAAATTGGAATTTAGGCGTCACTCGAAGAGCCGTGGACCGTGGAGTCCTTCGCCATTAGACCGGTGTGTCTGCGAGTGACATCACCCAGAGAGCCGTGGACCGCAGAGCCCTTTGTCATTAGACCGGCGTGTCTGTGGGTGACTAAGGAAATAAGGTGACTGCCCGAGGAGCCGTGGACCGCAGTGTCCTTCGTTATGATCAAACCGGTGTGTCCGCGGGTAGTAGACGTTGGTTGGGTTGGGGATCGCCAAGTCCTGGTCTTTAAGACTGCTTCCCTGTGAGTTGTCAACGTTAACTATATGTGCACACATACATGTGGAATGATGTGTGGGTATCCTCGCGAGATACTAACATATAGATAGGGATGCGTGGAGTATTCCTTGCAAACACCTTTGAGTACTTTATGAGATTTGCACCTTGTCTAGTGCTGTGTATTATGAGATTTGCACCTTGTCTAGTGCTGTGTATTACGAGATTTGCACCTTGTCTAGTGCTGTGTATTATGAGTTTTGCACCTTGTCTGGTGCTGTGTACTATGAGTTTACACCTGTTGAATATGTACATAGTACCGCTGAGTACTTTTGGTTGATAAGTTGGATGTGCACCTCGTTTAGTGCTGTGATATGAATGAGTTTATACCATGAGTTGGCTATTTGATATATACTGTATGTATAGACTAGGTCTGAACCTAGTGGGAGTTACTCCCTAGCAATGGACTGTTTGGTTACTTAGTGGAACTTGATTCCTTAGGTGAACTGTAGAGGATTAAGGACTTCGGGACGAAGCCTTTTTAAGGGGGGTAGACTGAAATACCCCTAACCTTTAAAATATAATTAAATGATCTATTAATGATCTAAGATGATTATTAAACATCTAAATATTATTGGGGAACAATTTAAAGAGCTCAACAAGGCAAAACACGCCTTAAGATCGGTAAAGCCAAAAATGTGCTTTAAGACACCATGAAGGTTGTATGACCCCAAGCAGGATCCAAAGTGGATTCCTAAGTATTATAATGAAGCAAGGAACACAATAAAACCATTCTCAAAGAGAACTAAGCTCAGGAACATCCTGTGACACAAAAATGTGCGCTAAAACTCCTTAAAGCACGTTTTTGTGAGATTGCCTTTTAAATTGATTTTTAATGGGCTTAAAAATTATAATTATCCTTAAATATGATATTTATCATATTATATCATATTAGGAATTTAATTCCAGAAATTTACGAATTTTTACAAATTTAATATTAAAATATTAATAAAACCCTAAAGTGGGGCCCGCATGAGTCAACATTGACCAAGCATGGTCAATGGTCAATTAATTGACTCATTTGGACCATGGAGGCCGGCTGCAATAAGAGAGGAGGGAGCATAAGTCATTGATTGACAAATAATGCTACCTAATACATGACTTTTCAAAATTAAGTTACTTTTTCATTATTACCAATCATTCCCTCCTTCCTCCTTCCTTCCTTGTCCGATCTTCACCATCCCAGCCGAGTTCTCCCTTCCTCTCAAGCTCTCCAAGTGTGTTCTTGAGCATGGAAGGCAAGCCTAACTCCTAAGCTCCTAATGTAAGTGTTTTAATGTCATTTTTAGCTCTTTTTCTTCATCTCTTCACCACCAACACCTAAATTTCGTGGCTCATCAATTCCTATGGCTTATTCTCAGTGTTCTAAGGTTAGAACAAGAGCTAAACTCGGTTGAGACCAGTAGAGGGACCAAGGTTGTTCAAATCTACATTTTAAGGTAAAAATGTGCTTTAAGCTCATAACTTTTGATTCCCTTCGAGTTTGGCTGTGAAACTTTGGTCATAGCCTCATTCTTCTCCTTTTCATGTGGAATCTGTTGGTTAGCCATTTGGAGCAAGGGTGACCGAGATCCAAGAGAAATACTCTCTTTTAAGGCATTTTTCCAAGGTAAAACCTAATAACAAGGTAGTATTTCGAGATCTAACTATTTCCTATGTCAATATGGTGGATCTAACACCTTGTGGTGTGTTTGGTTCAGGTCGAAAATACCTAGAACTTCCCTTGCATTTTTAAGGTGATTTTTGCCTTAAATCTTACATTAATTATTCCTTATGGTTAAGCTCAAGCTTGGAGTGTAACCATATCTTGTTTTTGTGTATTAAACATGTCTAAATCAAGTGGTGAATTTTCCTACAAGTGACCGAGCCTATACAAGGATAAATCAAGGTATAAACACCTTAAACTTATGATTTTTTTTTTTTTATATATATATATATATATGGCCGAGAGTGAATGTATATATATAGGTCATATTGACCTAAAAATGGAAAAAAATGGCTAAGATAAATTAAGCTAGTCATTTAAGGGATTTAATTAACATAATGGTCAAATTATGACATTATGTGGAAAAATAATTAAACCTAAGTGAGGCCGAATATATATGTGATATTTTGAGACATTTATTGTGTAATTTATTTTGCAAGTTCAAGGTTGTAATAAGGCCATGTCATTAGGCCATTTTAATTTAAGTTTATAAGCTTATTTAGTTTTATTTATGCTTATAATTAAAGTTGGGGCCAATTCGTAATTATTAAGGAATTAGAAAGCCGTGGGTAAATTAAGAGCAGTTTAGGGTTTTTAAATGAATTTAATAAGAAGTATAACATTTTATAAAGTTTTGGGTAAAAATTGTAAAAATAGAAAAGTATGGGGTGTTGTTGGTAATTACCGAAAGTTTGGGTCCCAATTGGTATTAGTAGTCAAAGTTGACTATGTAGGAGACCTTGACCAAGTTTGGAGAATTTAAGGAATTAAAATACTACCTTATATTAAGATAGTAATTAAATTGTAAAAGATTTATAAGTCTTGGGGTGGTATTGTGATTTCCGAAAACTAGGGGTACTAAATGGAGCTTAGTACAAACCTTAGATTATTAGGGATTTTTAGAAGTTGATTTGGGTAAATTTGGAGTTTATATGAATTATCTAGGTATATTATAAGATATTTCATAACATTGTTACACATGGGTAACATATGTGGTAAAACCGAGATTTAGAGGAAGTATAAGGTTAATAATGATATTTATAACCTTTTGGTATGGTTTGGTAATTTTTGGGATTATATATAAGGTTTTATGAAGATATATGTATAATATATAGTTTTGGTGATATTAGAAACTATATGTTTAAAAATGGGGTAAATTGGTGAATATAGAAAGTTAAGTGGTGGAAATTAAATTTAAATAGACCATGGGGTCTGCTCGGCATTTTGGAGAAATTATAACTATGGGTTATAATTATATTAAGGTTTAAGGATTATAATATAAGGTATACATTATAAGTGTAACAATGGAATATATTTTGGGATTGATTTGTAAGTTATGGAAGTTGGTGGGAATTAATTAAAAACCGAGAGTTTAAGTGCTGTTTGGATTTTATAACAAAATATAACTATAGGTTATAATTGTTTTAATGACTTAAATGTCATAATATATGTTATATAACTATAATATAACATTATATAAATTATGTGGTGGATTTTGTAAATATTTGGGAATTATAGGTGCTGTTCGGAAATATTACTATTTTGGAATGAAGTTTATAATATGGTTTTTATGTTATAAGAGCTATAACATTTATAATATAAGAGGTATTCATCAAAAGAATGAATATATATTATAATGACTTACCATATAATAAATAGCCCTATAATGCATATACTAAATAAATATATGTCATAGTGTGGAAAATATAATATAGTTCAATAACTATGTGTTACCACAATTAAAATGATATGAGATGAAGGGAAAAGAATTATAAACATTGGATATGGAATTCTAATGTTAAGAGTGTACATGAAATAATAAGGATTTATATAATTCAAAGTATTTGTACATATGAATTATACAACATTACACTTGGAAAAACTAACCTTAGAAAAATAAATACTAAGGTGAGATGTATAGTGCATGACGAAGAATCATCATGCAATAAAGAAACAAACTATACGATCTACAAATATACGTTTAAGTTACATGCGATAACAAAGTCCAACAATAAGTATGTTAATATACGAGATAAGACTACGCATGTAATGTAACACTTTTCCAATCTCGAGTTAAACCGAAAGCCCGACCAACATTGACAGTTAATAACGGGGGGTTAACCGGGAGTTATTAGTGACGGTACGGGGTACCGTAGAATTTTGTGTTGTTATACAGTATGCTAATCAGTAGCATTATGTATTGTATAGACTGTTAGAGACGACACACGGAGCATAGGATCTTGCTGATTCATACTCCACCGTAATACACCAGGGTGAACGGTATGTTATTTATGTGGCTTGATTGTCTCTGAGGATTCCCTCAGTTCAGACATTGTGTGAAAATCTGTGATAAGATTGAATGTCTGCTTGTGTGAATTAATATGCTTGAGTTGTGTATTAATGCTGCTTTACTATTACTGTCATGCGATAACAGTACCGTTCGTATATATGAACATATTATAAAACGAACTAGCGGCAGTGATTATCTTGTATGTGTAACATAAGGAACGTAAGTAAACGTTGTAGCATCAGGATAATAAGATATATATTATCTGAGACTTATATACGGAGCATTGGCCTCTTTAACGCCGCTCTCGTATCTAACACTGGATCCCGAGTCGACATACTCAGGATTGGACTAACGACCTTAGTCTATTGTGTTAAAGGAAGTAATAAAACGATGCGATGGTATAGATAAGTTATCAAGAGGATGTGGCTCTTGCTGTGAAATGTGATCCATTAACGATACTAGGATACCGTGTGGTAACCGTAAGTATCAGGATAAATTTCCAACGAACTACAGATTGTTCGTAGGACGGAGACTCTACCGCTGGAGTGGCTACTGCCGTGGGTGACCCGCCAAAGAGATGGGTAACTTAGAGACACGTCGTTCTAATGAGACGTTGTCATTAGACATGACCGAACAATTACGAACGATTATAATAACTCGTACATTAGGCGAACATTATGTGGGCGTGCATGCCAAAGACGAGAGTTCATACTCGTTTATAATTCTCGTTGTTTCGCCTTGTTGTTCACTGGTTATGCTGTGTGGTTATGTGTGGTATGTTGGTGGTGTTGATTGAATAAGTCGTTGTACTCATAAGTGTGTGTTGTGAATTGGATTAATTAAATAAACTGTACTTATATCTGTGTGTGAACTGGATGAGTCGAGTCACTGTGCTCGTGTGTGGATTTTGTGGATTGTTCGTCGAACGGGTCGACGTACTCAACTATGAACTTTCAGGTGTTGTTGGAGTGGAGTCTACGTACTCATATAAGCGTTATAACGCTTTCAGTGGTCTATTACGATGCGATGTGTGGAGCCGGGGGCTTATTTGTTATTTGAGTTTACTGCAAAATATAATGTTGCTTTACAGTTTTAATATTAAACTATTTGCATGAAAATGGTTTGCATGCTCTCGACCAAATAACTGAATGGTCCGAGGGTGCATGACAGTCAGGTAATAACATACTCAGCAGGGGCTGATTCCATACCACAAACTACCATTTTTGCAGGTATGCAACTTCCGGTGTCGGCAAAGAGAGTGACGCGCTGGGTAGTATGATTACAGTTATTCGAACATGCACTGTTGCATTTTGATACGAACCTAGAAACGTGTATAGGTTTTGGATACTTAGAAAGCTCACTGTGAATGTATTGCATTTTGGTTTGGGAAGTTTAGATCTATCTCTTGTTGTCACTACGAGAAAATGTTTCGTATGTAAGAATATATCAGGAAGCACGTTATTACTCGTATGGGCGAGTGAGAATGGTGACACCAGTAGTTGAGTTGTTGAGATTACCGCTGCGATTATATTGTTAAGTAAGATGATTAGGAGCCGATCAGAGTAGGGGTGTTACAGATAGATTAGTGAGTGATTGTTCAAGGTGTTGAACAGATCAGGTGAGGAGTTTTTCACGTTATTAATATATATTAGTGGCTGAGTTTTCTTCTATATCGAGATTGCATTCTTTACATTAGTTAACACTAAGAGCTAAGTTCAAGACTGAGTAATCCGGAAGTCACGTTACGAACTGTCATCTACTCTTGCACTCAAGATGTAATTTAGTTTTCAACTATAAATCTGGTGATCTTTTTGTTTACTATTTGGACATGTCGTTTGATTTTAATATTTAACATATAAAATGATATAATTTTACAAATCTAAATTTTACAATCTAAATTTTACAATAGAATATTTATGTAAAAAACTAGAAATTATTTTATAATTTTTTTTTATATATTTAATACTCCCTCCGTCCCTTCTTGACTGTCCTGTTTACTATTTGGACATGTCGTTTGACATATAAGATGATATAATTTTATAAATCTAAATTTTGTAGTAGATTCCTTAGGTGATAAACTATACATTACAAAAATTAATTTTATAAAATTAATTTATCTAATATGTTTAATATTGAAGTGGAAAAATGTGTCAAAAAGTAAACAAGACACTCAAACTGGGACGGAGGTAGTATCGAGATGAAAAAATAGTACTCCCTCCGTCCTGAATTGACCGTCTCCTTTACTTTATGATACGTTTTTCCATTTCAATATTTAACATATAAAATAAAATAATTTTATAAAATGAAACAGTGTAACATATAGTTTATCATGTAAGGAATCATTTGCAAAATTCAAATTTTAAAAATTATTTTATCTTACATGTTAAATATTGAAGTCAAACGACACGTCCAAATAGTGAACAAGAAGGTCAATTCAGGACGGAGGGAGTAAGAAAAAACAAATAAGAAGGTGAAGGTGGACGGAGATAGGAGTACTACTCCTTCGTCCTGAATTGACCGTCCTGTTTACTTTATGGTACGTTTTTTCACTTCAATATTAAGTATATAAGATAAAATAATTTTATAAAACTAAATTTTGTAACATATAGTTTATCATGTAAGGAATCATATGCAAAACGTAAATTTTCAAAATTATTTGATCTTATATGTTAAAAATTGAAGTCAAACGACATATCCAAATAGTAAACAGGACGGTCAATTCAGAACGGAGGGAGTATTTTTTTAGGATTAATGTGGTCTCTTTTTTTTTTCGCTGCTCCTTTCACGTCTGTCTGCAAGAAAGTGATCAACTATCTGCCCAGCTTTGCGCAAATTATGTGTGAAATGTTACGTACTGCTACTAATAATAATGTGGGGGGTAATGTCAATCAATCAGCCCCACTGCGTTGTTCTAACTTGTCAATTGTCATGTTCATGTTCATGCGCGGCTCTTAGCATGTTGACAGGCCCTAATTTTAGGGGTCCCGAATTTTTAGGACCTATAGTTTTAAATAGAGTCAATTATCTTATAGTTTATATAATTAAAAAGTTATATAAGGGTTTCTAACATATTCATTATAACATATAAATAACACTTGATTGAATTTAATACTATTAATATCTTTTAGCAGACAAATAAATAAAATTATTGATAAAATTGTTTATATTCAAATAATATCTATTTAAAAAGATATAGATATATTGATCTTCCCTCTTTTTCTACCTTGTAAATCACAATCTCTTCAACTATGTACTTCTATCCAATCAAATACTAACACTATTTCTTCAAAGTATTGGCTGTAAAATGCTAGCAGAATCAATATTTTTAAGTAAACTTCTTCTAGTTTGTCTAAATTATCATTTTTAACATTTATCTTATTATATAACTTAATATAAAATTATGTTGTGACACAATTAAATTAATAATTATATATTTTTTATTTAAGTTTTAATTTATAAAAGGCCCCGTTAAAATATTTTACACAGGACCCCACAAATTACCGAGCCGCCCTGTTCATGTTCTATCTACTATACTACTCCTCTCTCATCATTGACTACCTAAACTCACCTCTGCGTTTTTCCACTTTGATGTCTTTTATTGTTAAATTAAGTACGCATGATTTGACTAATCCATGAACTAATTAATTCTTGGTGGAAAGACACACAGCAGGAGTACTCAAGTGCGCTGCGGTTTTTGATTTGATTTGTCGATCGCCGTGACCGTAGTTGTTCCCAATGTAGAGACTCGCAGTGGTTGACTTCTTTCTTTCTTCTTCTTCGTCTAAGGAGCGTTCGCTGGCAGCAGTTAAAATCCTTCAAAAGCTTGGTTTTGTAGCTTTTTGATAAAGTTATGTGTAGTTAACTAATTACAGCTTGACACATCTACCATAGTTACTTTTTTATGGGTTTATTTATTAGATTGCATCAAATCATAAAGTGACACTTGTACTAGTACTTTTACAAAACTACATTAATGCACTAAAAGCAGTGAAAGAACAGCCCCTAATTGAATTTTACAGGCTGCTGGGTGTTCTCTATTTCCAACGAATATGATGAAAGAAATAGTGTATGATGAAAGAAATAGTGCTAGAAGCAAAGAAATAGTGTCAGAAGCAAAGGGAGGGACGGGCTCGGAGGTTTCGCTTTTACAATTACAAAACCGCTTTGGGCCCCGTTCCATCCATCATCTCCAACTTTTTTTTTTTAACATCAAGACAAATAAATGAGCTCGATAACAACATCAGCCCACCGACGGTGTAACCTAGACTAGTATTCGGGAAGAATTAAGAGTCAGATGGGCAACCTTTAGCCATGCTTACGATTTGGGCTGGGCGAACAGTGGTGGAAAAGTAACTGGGCCTAACATATATACATACACGCATAATTATCGTTCAATAGGATACTTGCATTTGTATGTACGTACTCATTCAATAGGATACTTGTATAGTACATGGTACAACTTATTGGGTACACTTCAAGGTGTTACAATCAAATTAATTAACATCTATCTAACTAGTAACTTGGTATTATTAATTACCCACATGTACGTTGCGGTGATTAAGTTGGGGAAGTATAAAAGATAGTATAGTTACTGAAGAGCTCACACACGGCATTAATTATCGTTTGGAACATAAAAAAGGTAGCTATAGGCATCATTACTTTGAGAAGTATAAATTAAAAGGCGGCGGGTGGCCTAACCTAACTGATCTCATATATGAACAATACATTTGAGTCCTTCAATCCAATGCACGGCGCTGGATGTATTGGCTAATTAATTGTTTACAGTCAAATTAAGAAACGAGGGTGATATGATTAGGAGAGACATCAATTAGTTCAAAGCACGTGCAGGTTCACATTATAATTCATAGTTTAATTTATTTATGTTTATAATCGTAAAGCATGCATGATTTTATATGTATATATCTATTAGCTAATTAAATAATATGCATGTTAGATTGGCACTACACTCTTGGAAGATATTAATTCGGAACGAATTAATTTCAAGCTAGAATATTTATATATATGCATGCAGTCATACCAAATATGGCAACACCATATTGTCAAGATATGCCAAAAACCAAAAAGATCTGAAATGACTCTGCCAGTGAATGAAAAATCTAAGGAAAGGTTGTTCAAGTTAGAATCAACTAGCTAAGATATTTGTTAAAAGGAAGATATTATGTTGATGAGATGGTGACATTGACCAGAACTATTTTGGATGAGATAAGAATAGATGGATACAGTACGTACTCTGGCTAGCTAGCTAGCTAGCTAGTATTAGTAACTTGATAAACAAGAAGGAAGTTACACCTAATATTTTGTCCGTCCACAACTTCCCATGTCAAATACCTAACTTCAAGATCAGTAGTAGTGGTAAACCTAACAGGAAGGCATGCAGGCAGGCAGGTCCTAGATATTTAATTTCCATGCATTCTCGAGTCGACACAGGAGAAGAAGCAAAAAGGAAACAAATATCTGGGGTTTGATCGATTTTTATGTATGTTATGATGGAACCAAGTGACATGGACGACGTACGATTAATTAATATAGATTCAATTCGTTTATAATTAAGTACTTATGTACGTTTTGGTTTTGATCTGAACGTACGATGCGGTGGATATGTAGTGGAGTGGAGAGTGCTTCATAAATATATCTGATCAATCTATTATTGTAAATTAACAGATTAAAATGAGTGCAGATCGATTTTGATTTGTGTTTGGGGTGGCTGGGTGTACATTAATGTATGACCATAGATATTTGCGAGAGGCTCACTACTTACTAACACACTACTCAGTAGTCAGTAGTAGTAGTTTACTTCCATTGTAATAAGTACTAGTTTTTTTCAGTTAAATTAACCTGGGCGCGCGCGCGGAATTATTAATTGATCATCAGGTCAGGCAATTAATCCCAGTTTTTGAAGTTGATTTTACCGCATTCCTTGTTTATTGTTCTGGCTGGAAGCAATTCCTAGCTGTTGTAAACTATCTTACGGTTAATCTGCTACTTTGTAGCCCACTGATCAAAAAAAAAAATTAATGGGAATGAATTAATTAACCCGATCGACGGAGCGCAACAACAACCAGCAGCACGATTAGATCTGAGGTTGGGCTCATCTCATATATAGCTTTTGTCAATCCAGCTAATCTCTCTTATTTCAATCAAGATGATAAAACATATATAACAATTCATACACTGGTTCGTCATTTGTATAGAAAAAAAAAAAGGAACAATATATAATATCTTATTTGATCAATTGATCTTGTAGTAATTAAATAATAAAAAGAAAAAATATCCAATATATATGTATAAAACCACCTCCCACACAACACAACATGACATGAAATCCTATAACATCAAATAGCGCGCCACTTCCTATCCTAGGTAATTAATTATATAAGTATGTTTTTTCAGTGGTGGAGAATGAATAATTAGTTGAAGGACCCGAGGAGCAAACAACCTCATCAAGCAACTCCATGGGTAATTCAACTTGTCGATGATGGAAATTACGGTGACATCCACATGCTGCACAAAACAGAGCTCCATTTGTACCTTCTTCGCCACTAGCCATGAATTCCCTGCATCCATCAACTGCATACCCTCCTATACTTGCAGCGTGGTTTCTCTGACACTCACCGTAATGGATCATATGATGACTTGTACTACTCATCGCTATGGATGAGTTGTTGTTGTTTGATACTACTACTTCTTGATCCTTGTCTTCGTTTTGAAAAAGTGGTGGTGGTGGAGTTCGGCGGGTTTTCATCATCTTCTTCTTCTTCTTCTTTGATATTTATGATGATGAGTTAGGAAGAGGAAAGGTAGAGTACTTGAAATGAGAGGGAAAAATTGGTGGGGAGTACTGAGATAGTTTTATAACCCAACCCAAGCCAAGCCAAGCCAAGCCAAGCCAAGCCAATCCAATCCAATCCAATATGGGAGAGGATATGATCTTATATATATATGGAAAACAAACGGTAACACATACATACCATATTGCAAGGAAATTAAGATAGGTTGATGTTTGGTGAGTACCGGGAAATTATTATAACAAGAATTATATAGCTTAATAAAAAGCGTTAGTTAGTCCCCACATCACAATACGTACTCTTCTTTCTTTTCGTACGTACTATTCACTCATTCCCGCGCTAAAAATTAAAATTGATCTCACATTTCATTGATCTGCTGCTGATAGCTTACCCACACCCCAGCCCACAACTACCAAACATTTTCCAACTAAAATATAGTAATAACTAGTCTGGTCCTCAAATTAAGACAGAAACTGAATATGCATGATCTATCAACTCCATCCATCCATTTATAGAACCACTTAATTAATTTAGTTCTAATTAAAATTAATATGTTCACTTCAATATATTTCGCCTCCATTAATTAGTACTCCTCCTAGCTGCCTACGTAGTAATTATTGATTGTGGTTGTGGTGAAGCTAGGTGGTACCGCCCGACTAACCCTAAATTGATAATTCGGATCGACTTATATCGATCATAAGGTACGAACAGATAATACATTATTGTCATCACCGCAGCGAAAGCTCAAACTAATTAAAAAGTGACTGCCTGTCCCGCTAGTACTACTTATTATTACTAGTTAGTGACATTATAAGCATTCTAATTATGTGCTCCTCCCGGTTGGCTTGGGTTGGGTTGTCTTAGTTCTTCATTCAATTGTCGACGCCTCTTGTGGCCCCCTGGCTTTCTCCTATATGATATGGTTAAAGGCCAAACTAGCTACCAAGAATGAGGGTTACCCTTGTGCTTGCTACGTGTTATAATATATGGTACGATGTTCTTAAAAAAAAAAGCACATAAACTAGTAGAATCGACCTAAACACATGGCCGCTGTAGACTGTAGTGTACGTATTTGATCAAATGAAACCAAAACCGTTGTCCGAAAATCCCCACCTACACCCTTCACACGTTCGCGAAATTTTTTTTGGTTCTGCCCGATTATCAAAAAATTTAATTCCTCCCACTCCCTCTGTGTCACACCCTCTATGTCACAAAAACAAAAACTAAATTATGATACAATCGTGTTGAATTGAATAAATTGCGAGTCATTGGTTTACAGTTCAAGTGTTGTCTTCGTACAACTACTCGCAATATAATCCAAAAAGAGACAATTTATCTAGGACAATTTATAATGGCAGGAGAGTTAGATGATGTTGATTAAGCAGTTTTGTTGTCTAACATGTCATTAACAATGTAATAAAGCTGATGGGTCAGCATGTAGTTAACGTTTTGATAACAAAGTTATAGTTCGGGGGCTCATAGTCAGAGATACCGTAACCTCAATGTGGTTACCAATAATTATGATAAACACAAGGGGGTTAACTGTATTATGCTCAATCCTCAAGGGGGTTCTGAGTAATTTACTCTTTTTTTTTATAATTGAGGCATAAAGCCATTTATTAATGGATAAACCTGGAAAACCAGGGGGATGGGTCAAAATTGGGCCACATTAAAACCTCCTAAGGCAAAACCCAGTGGGAAAAAGCCTAGGGAGGAAAAAGAGTACCCGCCACATCATGTTACAACCTAGAATCCACACCACTAAAGTGAAAAACGTAAACGAACAGCAGCTAGTTCAAAGGAGTTACAAAAAACATAACTCAAAATAAATAAATATGACACCCGATTCTACACATAGTCCTTTAGAGAAGTTGTCCCGATAAAGAATCCACAAGTAAGAGGAATCTCTTTCCACCAAGTTTTTGTCCAACACCAAACTCCAAGCTTGATTTACATCACAATTTTTGCAATATTAAGAGGTTCCTCTCTAAATATTACATTGTTGCGATGCATCCAAATGTAGTATATCCCATAGCATAATGTTGACTTCCAAACTTTCCTAGCTTTGCTTCCTAGCGGAAACATAAACCAATCTTGGTAAATCTCACATGCTGACGGTTATTAGTTGTTAGTTGTATAGATAGATGAATGTAACTCTAGTTATAATAAATTATTGAGTAAATTACTTGGAACCCCCTTGAGGATTGGGCATAATACACTTAACCCCCTTGTGTTTATCATAACTATTGATAACCACCTTGAGGTTACAATATCTTTGACTATGAGCCCCTTAACTATAATTCCATTATTAAAACGTTAACCACGTGCCGACCCATCAAATTAATGATATTATTAATGACATGCTTGACAAAAAACGCTGCTTTATCAGCATTCTTATTGTCCGAAAAATGTTAACCCTACCTCGAAAATGCATCTGAATTAGGATAAAGGAGAGTTAAACGATGTTGATTAAACAGTTTTATTGTCCAGACTAGCATTAATAATGTGATTAAGCTGATGGGCGAGCATATAGTTAATGTTTTGATAACAAATTTATAGTTCAAGGGGCTCATGGCCAGAGATACCGTAACCTTAAGGTGGTTACCAATAATTTTGATAAACATAAGGGGGTTAACCGTATTATGCCCATTCTTGAAGGGGGTTCCGAGTAATTTACTCTAAATTATTTTTGGTATGTATGTTAGGTAAATTAGGTTGAGTTTGATTCCTTTAGTTTATAAGTTTAGTTTAGTTCACATCGAATTAAGTATAAAATAACTTTCAAGCTTAACCCTTTAGTCCAGGATATTATTATTGAACCAGGTTAAACTTTGCTAGGTCTGGTCCGAAATACTTCATAATATCATTTGAGTGTGCCAATGTAATCAAGAAATACATTTTTTAGGACGGCTATGAAACGCTGCGACATATACGTAAATGCACGTTACGGTATGTCATAGGTAATATATGGGTGGGCCGGCCGGTATAGAAGAAATTTAGAGGGTCAATACGTTCAGTCGTGTTTTCACTTCGCACAGTCGGAAAATGATCATTTTGCCCCTGCTTTAATATCTTTCAGAAATTACTATATTTACCCACAATTTGTGACATATTACGAGATGACCCCAAATTTCATTACGCACAGTCGGAATTCCAATACGCTCAGTCAGAAAATGACCAATTTAGGGGCTAATGTAGGAAAAATTTATTAAAAGCGGTTCGAAAAAAACAAAGAAGGATTCCGAAGTACTTATATAAGTAAAACATATATCAGAAAAATTATCAGCAAAGTATACCATGACGAAGTAGATGAAAGACGAACGCGTCGGCGCAAACGGATTGAAAAACGGAGCTACAACGAAGAAGATATGACAATTTTAAGACCGGAACCCGGCGCAGACGCCGGTAAGGAAGGGCCGGCGATCGGCGCTGGCGCCGAGTTTTGGTCTTAAAATTGCCATATCTTCTTCGTTATAGCTCTGTTTTTTTATCCGTTTGCTGACGCGTTCGTCTTTTCGTCTACTTTGTCATGGTATACTTTGTTGGTAATTTTTATGATATATTTTTTTACTTATATAAGTACTTCGGAATCCTTCTTTGCTTTTTTCGAACCGCTTTTAATAAATTTTGCCTACATTAGCCCCTAAATTGGTCATTTTCTGACTGAGCGTATTGGAATTTCGAATGTGCGTAATGAAATATGGGGTCACCTCGTAATATGTTAAAAATTATGGTTAAATATAGTAATTTATGAAAGATATTGAAGCAGAAGCAAGATTGTAAAGTTTTTTAAAATTCCGACTGTGCGAAGTGAAAACACGACTGAGCGTACGAGTTCAGCAATATAGTGGCATTTCATGAAGTTTCCCAAAAAAACTAGATAGCCGAATTTGTTAGTTATATATTCTTCACATATGATAATAGGTTACAGGTTTGACACCCTTACCTCATAAGTTATAGTGAATAAATAAAAGACATATTTGGAAACACGTTGTTAAGCAGATTGAGTAAATCTCACGCCAGTATCTATAAAACCTCAAAAAAAGTAAGCAAACAGATATACATAATTTTGTTGCATCATGATTAAGAATATTAAGACTTATATAGTAATAGATTTGCATGTAAGTTGTACTATTTAAGGAAGCTGAAGATTTTTGGAGACTAAAAAGTCCTAAAATTAGATAATTGAATCGAGTTTGATTTAGTGAAACGCCTGCCGTGCGCTAACATGTGTTGAGATTGTACTTGCAGAAGTTGAAGGAGCTACATCGATCGATTTTACGTTTTTTTTTATAATTATAGGCACATGGCCTAGGGTGTTACAAGGGCAAATCAAACAACACCGACTCAACTCTTATATAACATTTCTAGTCCTATCTTACACAGACATTACACGGGACATCTTACTAAAGCATAGAGATCTTGTCCTAGGGACCTTCCTTGACATCTTCTTACAACCCTTTCTCTTGCATCTCTGACGATATGACGGACATGCTCGTCATGGGACCGTCCTACACGCCATCCATTCCTCTTCTAGGCTGGGTAATCGGAGAGTAAACTCTTTTCCCCATCACCGTCCTTCACGGCGCACCTTCCTTGACCTCTTCTTACAACCTTTCCTTTGTATCTCTGACGATATGGTGGACATACTCGTCTTGGACCAGCCTACACGCCACTCCATTCCTCTTCCAGGCTGGGTAATCAAAGAGTAAACTCTTCCCACCGTCCTTTTACGTACTATAGCATTATTGATGATTGAGTATGCTCGAATGGGGGCTATGTAATTAAATATTATGTTAGATGATATAACTTACCATATGTCTATATTAATTATACCCATCATTTATACAAATAGTGTGGGCTATGTAGATAGACATAAGTATCTATCAATATGACTATATAAATAAATAAACAGAAAAAATCAATTGTTATTGTACTATTATACAAATTAGTGTTTTTCTGATTAGCTAGAGTGTAGACAGCATACGCTTACAGATCAGGGACATTGGGATAATTAGACCTAATCAAACTCTGATCTGGCTGGGTGATCCCAGCCCGAAAAAAAAGCTCAAAAAACCGGCTTTGAAAAACAACTCGGGCGGGTTTGGATAATAATCCGAGCCTGAATTAAAAAATATACCAGGTTCTGACAAAATTTTGAGATAGAAAATAAATCCAACCCATCTCGAATTTAAATATATATTATTTTTTAAAGAGTTAATTAATATTTTATTTAACTTTGATAAATTTTTATTAATTATTTAAAAATTTATGTTGAATTTCATTGTTTATATAAACTTTTATTTATAATTTTTTTAATTTAAAATTTTATTAATTATATGTAAATATGAAAAAACCAGGTCAAATAGGTCTTGATATAAGAAACAGGCCCGAATTTTAAATTTTGTTGGCTAATTCATGAAATACCACTAAAAAAAGAAAGTCACACAATGTCATTATATTTTTGTAAAGTCCATGAAATGTCACTATAGTCATTGATCAGATTGAAAAAAGACAAAAATATCTCTACTAGTTAACAAAGTACTTTTAATGTTCACAATATGCCCCTGAATTTTAAACAATTCATAAAAATTCTCAAAAAATTCAAAATACAATAAAAATATAAAATAATATATAAAAATTAAAAATATAAAAATTGGAAAAAAGTGACAATATCATCAAATATCAAAGCAAATAAATATTTCATTTTTTAAAATTTATTCGGTATATTAAAAAGAATATTTTGTTATAAAAAATCATTTATATAACTTTTTCTACCAATTTATACCAATTAAGTACCATAGTTTATACCAAATAAGTACTATGCATTTTTTAATTATTATTTTCTATTAATTTAAATTATTTCTTCAAAGTAAATTATTTTATATTTTTCAATGAAATTTATATTTTTTTTAAATTTATGTTTTATGTTGCAGATAACTTTATGATCATAATATTCAAAGTTATCTGCAAAATAGAATAGAAAATTTAAAAACTAAAATTTATAAATAAAAGTTAAAAAATATAAAATAATTTACATTGAAGAAATTTTTTAAATTGATAGAAACCAATAATTAAAAAATATATGGTATTTATTTGGTCGGTACTTAATTAGTAATAATTGGTATAAATTATTTGTTTAAAACACAATATTCTTTTTATGGTACATAATAAATTTCAAAAATTGAAATATTTATTTGTTTGAATATTTTATGATATCTTTTTTTTTCCAATTTAATATTTTTTTAATAATTTATATATATATATATATTGTTATTTTGATTTTTTTTTTTGAATTTTTGTGAACTTGTTAATATTTAGAGGCATATTGTGAACTTTAAAAGTACTTTGTTAACTAGCAGGGGTATTTTTGTCTTTTTTCCATCTAGTCAATGACTATAATGGTATCTCATGGACTTTTATGAAAATATAGTGACATTTTGTGACTTTCTTTTTTTAGTGGTATTTCATGAATTAGTCTAAAATATAGTGACATTTCATGAAATTTCCCCAAAAAAATTTACCATCTTTGTGTATGTCTACATATATAGAAAGAACTAATTTACAACATGTGTCATATTTGATAATAATATGTCTGTTCGGTCTTGGCATAAACATAGTATGTGTGATAGTATAAATGTAGTATAAAAGGGTGGTCCCCGCATGAGTCCTACACTCTCCTTTAATAACATACTAACAGTCTGACACCTGTAAAACATCCAAATCAAAATAACCGCAAAAATGACATACCGAGAAACACCTTAAGATAAATCAGAGTAAACACCCAGATTTACTAGTAAGTGATTTTTTTTGATAATTATAGGCACATGGCTTAGGGTGCCGTAAGGGCAAATCAAACAACACCGACTCAAATCTTATATACCTTTCTAGTCATACCTTACACAAACATTACACGGGACAACCTTCCTTGACCTCTCCTTGGAAGTGTGACCCTTGAACATTCATCGGAATCTTCTTACAACATTTCCCTTTTAGTCTGGCATCTCTAATTTGGGTATGAAAATCTGACAGGTTTACCCAAATCAAGAAAGAAGGTAATACGGATTCACGAATTCATTATCAGTGTCACTGTTATCATCAAACTGTACTAAGTAACAAACTCGGAGTTGATTTTAGGTTTTTTTTTATTCTTTTGAGTTTAATCGTGGTTGTCCAGTTAGATTATCAATCGGATTGGGGAAACTTCGACTGAATCGATAAATTTTGCTTCTTCCAAAAGCAACCATATATTTGGATTTTTCCGACTCATCACCTTTTTTGCACAGTTGTTCCATCGTCTCAACTCTTTCCACATGTGTATCGTTTCGTTTGAAACTGACGGGAGAGAGGGAGTGAGTGAGGGACCGATCCAACATCATCAGCACGCGTATGGTACGACGACGTCGTGTGCTAATAATCCCCTCAAGGGCCCACCCCAACTATTCATTTTCCCTGCTCGTTTCTTGCGATACCATAATTTGTTCATGGGAACGAAGAGAATCGATTTGTAACGGGCCGTGCTATATATAGTCCAATTTAATTCAAAAGCCCGTTATTGCAGTAAAACTTAGGGGTTATATTCCTCACACCTGGGCTGACAAAAGACTTTTTCACTTGCAACCCGGCCCAGTTCTATATGAACAAACCGATATGTGATGTCCCGGCTTCCCGTAATCGTAAGCCGAAAAGTATACGTGTGTACATAAAATTAAATTAACACCCTTTATTTTTTTTATATAAGTAGCTGAAACCTTTGACCAATGATACCTTGTAGCATAAACCGATATGAGAGTGATACTGAGATTCTAAATGAACTTTTCTCGCAATACGGTAGTGGTGAGTTTTAAACCCGAAACCTTTGACCAATGATACCACTCCGCTACCAACCAAGTCACGGGGGCTTAACACCCTTTATTCCTATTTTTATGTTATGCTATGCGTGCTATAGCTAGAGAGTGAAAACACCAGTTTTAGCTAAAAGGGTGGGTAAAGTGTCTTGGTCGATAAATCCAGTTGATAGGAGTTGGTGTGAGCCCTTGATAAAACAGTGGTTTGAAGGAGATGCACATAAAATTGTGAGTATTTTTTGGGCAGAAGTCTGGCGAGGATGAGTGGGTCTTGGCAGGTATTAAGCCAGACTCATTTACTACCTGCTTTGATTATTTTATGGCCCTCAAATGCAGGAAGTAACATCAATGTCAAAGCTCTATTGGTAGATTGGTGGGTAAGACTGTTAGTAGAGTGTGGAAGTGTCTACTTTTTAATAGGATTAAGGTTTTTGTCTGGTGTGTGCTTCTTGGTTTGTTACCTTGTAAGGCTTTGTTACCCTATAGATTTGGAAATAGATATGACCCTACTTGTTTTGTGGTGTTTCTTGCACTCCTTTGTGATGTGTCCAGTAGTGGTAGGGTTCTGGGCGAGTGTATCGTTGCTCAGCCCTATAACTTGCGTAATGATGGGGTTTTTCTTGATTGGGTTTGGGAGCAATGTTTGTCTTTGGATTTTTTTGCTTGATAAATTTGTTATTTGGGAAAATTACATCCCCCACCCATGGGGTTTGGCATAATTTCACAAACCACCCATGTAGTTTATCTATTTAAAATGCCCACCCACCAAGTTTAACCCGTTTGTCACCCGTTAATAATTCTGAACTTCCGTTAATAAGAAAGTACGGGCATCACGTGGCTTTAAATTATTGGTTTCTATATGTTGCATGTCAGCAACATAATTCTTCTTCTTTGTCGCTTCTCACCTCTGCTCAGTACCAAATTAGCGGAGAAAACCCTAAGGATTTAATCTTCCAATCTCCTATCCTGTCAGATCTCTCCTGAATCCAAATTTAAAACACAAAGCCCCGAAAGAATTAAATCCGTATGAATTCTCGACTTTGTTCTCCATGGAACCAACTCATTCACTCTACTGGAAAAACCACTAACACCGACGCCGGTAGACCTAGCGGTGGGAGAGAGGACTATTGGAGTGAAGGAGCAACAGAGGGATGTCGTTGGACTCCATGTCGATAGGCCAATCCACCACCACCATCTAACATCGTTGCCGAAGTATAAACAAATTTCTTCGTTCACTTCTCCAGACGACTACAATTAGAGGAACATCAATTGCGTGGGGTTATTTCTGAACCACGAGGGTTAGTGTGGCAGTTCAAAAACAAAGTCTAGTCTAGTACTTTCTACTTACTTGCAATTCCCGGGACATTTCTCATCTTCTTCTGATTTTGCGACGCATCTGCTGCTGCTGATGAGGCGGCACCAACTACTGCTGCTGTCCTGGACCTCCTATATTACTACTACTAATGGGGATTTGATGATGATGATGATTATTACCCCCACCCACGTCAAAGAAACCAGATGACGAAGAACCAGCCATCTCTGTACCCAAACCCAAACCTCAATCAATGGTGGCGCGCGGTTACCTATTTGAAGAAGAGCTACTTGGATTGGAATGGGATGTACACAAAAGAATCGAAGAGTGAATTTTCTAGCTAGTGAGTGAAGGAATCGATGTTCAGAGCAGAGGTGACAAATGTCGAGTTGATTCCCTCCTTACAACGAGCCAGTGAGTGAAGGAATCGATGTTCAGAGCAGAGGTGAGAAGCGACAAATAATTTAAAGCCACGTGGATGCCCGCACTTGCTTATTAACGGAAGTTCAGAATTATTGACGGGTGACAAACGGGTTAAACTTGGTGGGTGGGCATTTTAAATAGATAAACTATATGGGTGGTTTGTGAAATTATGCCAAACCCCATGGGTGAGGATGTAATTTTCCCTTGTTATTTTCATGTGGAAACTTTGATTTGCAAGGAGTCAAGTTTGACGAGACATAACAAAGGCTTTGGAATGGGATTGGCAGCAGGCTGAGGCATACTTGGTCATTGTTTTTGTGGTTGGAAAGGGTGCAGTACTGGTTGAAAGCAAGGGTGAGCACTCCATATGTGGATTTCCTTGATGTCTACGTTGATAGAAGTGTAGTTGAAGGAGGGTGCTCTGGTGTAGGGATGGTTGGTAAGGCTAATGGGGTGATGATTGCAGCTGGTGTCATGGGACTTAGGGAGCACTAACTCACCAGCAGAGGCACGGACACTGTTGCAACTTGCAAGGGACTAAGGCCTCATTCTTTTGCAAAAAGAATAAACCAGCTGATAACTGATATGGGCTGATGACTGATTTCAAAATTAGATGATTGTGTAAAAACCTATATAAGTTGTTCTTTTTGTATTAGAGTTTTGAACTGATAAACCAACTGGTAATGTGACTGACAATATGTAAACCAACCGATAATGCAACTGGTAATGCGTAAACCAGCTGATTAACTAACTGATAATGCTGTTTTGAATAAATTTCATAAGTAAATGGTATCTGACCCATAATACAACAAAAGAATGAGCTGAGCCTGATAAACCAGTTGATAAATCATAAGCCAGTTGATTCTGGTGCAAAAGAATGGGGCCTAAGTGGGCGAAGCAGGCCGGTTTTTGTAAAATAAGATTTTGGTTATTGTAAATCAAATGTTGAATATGGCCCCATTCTTTTGTCACATTATCAAATGAGTTTATTTGATCAGCTAGTTTTTTCACTTTGTATGTCACATATATCAATTGTCATATCAACTATTTTTTCTCTCTACTTTTTTCTAATTTCAGCTGACAATTGACATCAGCTATATGTTTCAGCTGATAAAAGAATGGATATTAGTGGGCTTGGGATGTTTAAAGTTGATTTTGGATGAAGTTCTTAGAATAGCTAATGATTTAACAAGGTTATGTGGTCGTTTGTAGCAAGGGAGAGAAATGTGGAGGCTCATATACTTGCTTTGGTCGTGATGGTAGTTATAATGGGTTTTGGGATGATGACATTCCTAGGTATATTTAAACATTTGAAGCACTTACTGATAAGGTTATGCTTTTTTTTTAAAAGAAAAGAAAAGCCTGTACATTCTCCTTCATGTGTTACACTTGAATACAAGGACATACATTTTTTAATTAAAAAAACCTGTATACAAACATTTCAATCTGAAATGTGTATGTATAGGCCCGTCCTTTCCTAACAAAATTAATCTACATTTCCCCTAAGAATATCTGCTTTGAGAAACAGAACCATATAGATATTTATATTTCAGGCTTTATTACAGTATCTATTTTGTCTTTTCTATCGAGGAGCTTGCAATAAAGAACTGATTGATTGATCACAATCTGCCCGTATTCAACCAAGGGTCCCGAATTAAGTTTGTCTTATGTAGTATTTTGGTTCTAGCCGTGTCTAGTACTCATCGTTGGTTTCATTTCATATGTACGGTATGGTATTAAGTCCTTTATTTTTTAGAAGAGAGCGTGGAATTAGTCAAGATTGAGTAGATGAAATAGAGGAAATTGATCGAAAGCGATTTCATGTTCCTTCTTGTGGAAACTGGAAAGTAAGTTGGGAAGCTAGCAAGTTTTTGTTGTCGATGGTAAGAGGTTTCCTGTACTTGTGTTTTTGTGTCGCTTTATTACCTTGACTTCAGCTTCAAACCATATAAAAAAATCACTTATAGCCCCGTTCTTTTGAAAAAATAGGTAAGAAAAAAGGAAGTCTCAAAGTCCACCGGGTCACTTAATCTGCGAACCTGAAGGAATTTTAATATCTTTGAAATGATCGAAATCTTTTGATCTTGACTTTTATTTTTACGCTTTTCGGTTGTTAGTGATTGGGTTTTATATGCTGTTTATTTGGCACCCTGGCAAGGAGAAATCCTATGCTGTAAAACCAGATTCTGGTTAAATTATGCTACATATGTAGCCCACTGATAAAAAAAAAATCTTAGACTCGCGAAGTTTTCTTTT
This sequence comes from Limonium bicolor, assembly GCA_023374045.1. Classification (NCBI taxonomy): domain Eukaryota; kingdom Viridiplantae; phylum Streptophyta; class Magnoliopsida; order Caryophyllales; family Plumbaginaceae; genus Limonium; species Limonium bicolor. The sequence continues at coordinate 1,066 of JAIOTZ010001706.1, read as the reverse complement.
GTTCTATTCTCTAATCGCCACTCTCCTCGAAACCCACTCTTCTGTCAACCGACTAATTTGTGTATTGTACTCTGTTAGTGTCCTTACCTATTCTTCTATGGCAAATTCTATGCTACAGGACGTTCGCACCCTACAGCGTACACTCCAGTGATGTGGCAGCCCAGTCAGCTGCTGACTGGACTGTTTTGTTGACTGGGCTGCCTTTTTAATATATTAACTTTAAATGGTTGTAACTTTTAATATATAAGTCCAAAATAAGAAAAAAATATATCATTATTCACCTAAATTCAAGCTCTTCAAAACAAGACCAGTCATGAATATATTTAGACTACTAAAAAAAATTATTTTTACATGTATACGATGATACACTAAAATGATAATATGATTCATTAATTTTGTATTATGATTCATTAAAATTGATATTATGATTCATTAAGTAATAAGTGGTGAATTAGATTACAAACTTCGGAACCGATACAAAATTATTATTGTTTTGTAGTCTATTACTATTGTTGTATATGATGAATCATGTATTTTTCATACATATCGAATATTGTTTTGTGTTATATTTTGTTTGCAATTTTTATTTTTATATGTTTATGATGATACACTAAAATGAAGATATGATTCACTAATTTTGATATTGTGATTCATTAAAATTGATATTATAATTTATTAACTAATAAGTGGTGAATTAGATAATAAACTTCATAACCGATCAAAATCATTATTGTTTTGTAGTGTATTATTATTGTTGTATGGTGTATTTTAAACCTTATATGACAAATCACGTAATTTTCATACATACCAAATATTATTTTGTGTTGTATTATTGTGTAAAATTTTTTATTCTTATATGTTTGCGATGATATACTAAAATGAAGATATGATTCATTAATTTTGTTATTATGATTCATTAAAATTGATATTATGATTCATTAACTAATAAGTGGTGAATTAGATAACAAACTTCGGAACCGATAAAAATCATTATTGTTTTGTAGTGTATTATTATTGTTGTATGGTGTATTTTAAACCTCATATGACGAATCGCATATTTTTCATA